>JABSTR010001588.1:0-57909 GCA_013339765.2 Haemaphysalis longicornis
TCCGTTTCCCCTTCAAGGCATATAGTAGAAGGCGCGGTGTGCTAAAAACACTCTCAGTGAATTTAAAATTTGCAGATGAAACTGCTGGCGGACAGAAATGTGCACACAAGAATTGTGATATCAAAAACAAACGTAGAATAACAGGGGCGAGAAGAGCTTCAAAGGGAGTTTTTATGTGCATTCAGGTCTCTATTAGATTAAAGGCTCGGGCAGCTGATCGCGACCATCAAATGTCCTTCCTAAATACCATGTGACTATTCAAGAAATTTGTGTGTATGGGCTTTAACTGTGTTTTTGAAGCACCTAACTTGGCGTGATTGGGTGCAATATCCCTGTATACAATCACAACATTTTTAGGAGAGCCTCTACAGTTCTATTGGATATTTCTCTTCTCATTATGGGAATGTAAGAGCTACTGGAGTGTGTGTATGTGTCCGTGCTTTATCGTCCGGGTCTGTTATATTTGGAAGAAGCTTTTTGGGCTTTTCTTTTACTTTGGACGCTACAGCCCATTTCCTTCGCTGCGACGCAGGCAAAAACGGTCCGACGTCCATCTCATCTTCAGATGCCCGGGGGATGCCTGGTGGATTGGGACCCCTTAACTTGGCACCCCTTCCGGTGCCCTTCGTTTGAGCTACCAACGCCGAGGGCGTCGTGAGCGTCACGGGTGTTACGGGCAGTGTGGCGGGGGTGGGAGCCAATGCGGGGCCCCCCGTGTCCATCTCTTCGGCAGCCTCCAGTGTACTCGAGGCCGGGGAAGCCGGGGAAGGAGCGGCATCGGATCCGATGGAGACTGTTTCCACCACAATTACTGCTGGCTCAGCAAGCGGTGTGGTGAAGCGTTGGGCTGCCTGAGGGAACGCAGGGGGAAGGGGGGGGAGTAGCAGAGGGACATAGTCCGACCCGCGGTACTGAGTCCCTGCCGAAACGAGACACCGCTCCGCCCCCCGGCGAGCTGCGTCGGCGAACCTCTCCAGAGGGAAACAGGCAATCCTTTTGCGCCTCTGGAAAGGAGGTGTTCTCTGTTACTTCGATGTTGATTATTTTCTTTTAAAATTCGAAGTTTTCGCGGGTCCTGGAGTAGGCCGCGTGTGGGCCCCTGTAGTTAGCACTAGTCAAGTTTTTCGAATTACAGTTGTCAGTGGGGGGGTCCTGTGTGGCGCATCTCGCACACGTTGTTTTGCCGCGCCAAACATTTTTACCGATACCCGAACCGCTGGAACTTGAAGCAGGACGCGGGTTCGATATTTAAGGACGACAGACACGCCGGATGAAGCCTGCATTTGCATGATCTGGGACTGACGAGTAGTTGAATATTAGGATAATATCTTTGGTGGGTATTATCGTGTCATCTCTGCGCATCGCAATGCCGCGCATGGCTGTGACGCCTTGATCTTTTAAACCTTCAAGAAGGTCGGCATCTGTTTCGGTTAGCAGATCTGGCGCAGAAAATACACCCTGCGAGCTGATGAGGCTGCGGTGGGGTGTCACCCTGGTGTCCAGATCAAGGATGCGGGTTTTGGCAAGAAGGGTTCGAGTTTGTTGTTCAGTGTCAACTTCGACAAGGATTTCTCCAGTCCTGAGCTGTTCAGCTTGACGCTTTTCACCTAAAGTTCTTGGGAGCAATTTTTAAACCAGGAAGGCGGACAGTGAAGCGACAGGTCTTGCTGAGTCACGTGACTCGATTACAAGAAAACGAGAATAGTTGTCAGGCTTAGGAAAGAGGGTTGTTGGAAGCGGTGGAAATGAAACTTCAGTGCGGCCCCTTTTCCGGGGCCGATCATTTTTTTCTTTTTGTGTGTGTGTGGGTGGGGGGGGGGGGGGGGGGGGGGGGGTTAGACAATACCATACAGCGTAGTATAAAAGCAGGGAATGGGGGTACTTTCTTTGCTCGGGTCACCCAGATACCGAGAGAGGTACCTGAGCTCCCTGCCTAGTAAACAGACAGGGAGCCCATCCGGGGAGCTTGACCACGGCTCCGACGACCCACCGTTTTGTGGTTTCTTCCCTTCACCTTCAAACTCAGTACCACGGGTGGCTACAGCTTATGTTTGGGGGCTCGGGGCCCGAGGCGTCGCCCATACCGTCACTACGAATACTCAAGGTGCCCCATGCTGGAACGCGGGTGTTTTTGCTTTCCGCCCACATAAGAGAAGCGGCCGCCGACCGGAATCGAACTCATGTCCTTGGGCTCAGCGACACAACGCTGTGGGCCGTTGTTTGAATGTGTACCTCATTGTTTGAAAAAGCCTGCTGCATAGGAGTAGGAATAAGTGAAGACACGCATGGGCACATTTGACTGCATTGCCACGGCTGTGGCTGTGATCCTCATTTTAATAAAAAAAGGGCTCTCTGCAAACGAAGACTGGATGACGCGCAAGGTGGTGGAGGCATCCCATATTCCGAAGCTGGTAAACACACGTGGAAGCCACTTACCGATTACGCTGAGCAAAAAAACATATTGAATTCTCAGATAAAACGTCAGATCCTGCTCTAAGCTTAGTGTTCAGTCGGTTGTCGGGCTAGATTGCAGTCATGCCCAGAAAAAAAAAAAAACATGTCATGCCTGCCTGCGAACGGTCGTTCTTCACGTGCAGCTCCGTTTGTTCATCCCACTTTAGTGAAACCGTTTGGTTTTAACGAAAAATCCCCGCTATAACGAACAAATCTTCGTTTGCCGTTCACCATTTGTATACATATGGAGAGAGAGAGAGTGAGAAACATTTTATTGAGCCGGTGAAGTGGGAGTGGTTCCTTATTCCAGGAAGCCATGCGATGAGCCGGCAGCCTTCGCTCTGGAGGCCAAAAGTGTCTGGACGTCCAGATCGCTGCTGGTCACCAGGTTCTCCCACAGCTCAGGGGTGGGAAGGGGGGATGGAAGAGGGGGGAGGTTGGGGTTGTGCTTGCACTCTAATATGATGTGGGGAAGAGTACCGGGTTGTAAGCAGAACTTGCATGTGGCCGGGAATTGCGTGGGAAACATGCGATGGAGGCGGACTGGGTGAGGGAAGGTATTGCTCTGCAGTCGGCGAAGTAGGGATTCTTCTTCTTTTGAGAGTTTAGGATGCGGAGGAGGGAAGTGCTGTCGTTCGAACCGGTAATATTGAGTGATGTCTTGAAAAGTCAGTAGAGGGACGGACGGTTCGGTATCCTCAGTAGCCTGGAGGGACAGGGCGCAGGCTTGCTGGTGAGCAAAGTTATTGCCCGTCAGTGAGGAATGGCCAGGAGTCCAAACGAGGGTGACTTTCCGGCAGGGTTGATGCAAAGACAGTAGTTTTAAAGTTGAGCGGGCCACCCTTCCGGCTAGAAAGCTTCTGCAGGCTGCTTGAGAATCTGTGATGATTACGGGGTTCTTCGTATGAATGAGGGCTAATGCGATGGCGAACTCTTCGGCAATCGATGTTGACGACGTCTCGATTGTTGCTGAAGCTACGAGGGCGGTCTTGGTGGTGACTACGGCTACTTGATGCTGTCCGTTGGGGTAGGTGCTAGCGTCCGTGTAAGAGACATCTGCACGCTTTCCATAGATGGTCTCGTGCACTTGACTTCGCGCTTATCGGCGGCCGGGTTGTAGGTCCGGGTGGCATATTTTTGGCAAGGGGCGAACCCGGATAACACTTCTCCAGTTATGAGGGAGGGGCTGAGAGTCAGTGGATTGGCTATGGGACGTGAAGACTTTTAAGGAGGGCTAAGCCCGCAGGTGTTTGGGTTGAGACGGCGACGTTGACTAGATAAATGGCCTTCAATAAGTTCTGACACCGTGTTGTGGAGGCCCAGTTGTAAAAGACGGGCCGTGGAGGTGCTTCATAGGAAGATTTAGCACTTGTTTGAATGCTTTCCGTATAAGCCGGTTCAATGGTTGTCCGTGTCACTTTTGGTGAGGATAAGGTACGGTGCGACATACGTGACACGTGAAATAAGGAGAGACTGGACCAGTCGGACCATGTCTTTTCCTTCATGCCACGGCGGCGGTTAGAAACACGTCGAAGCATGTGGGAGCTTGGTTAAAAGCCTTGGAGAGCATAGATAAAGTTTCATTGTTGCGTGTATTGGCCTGGATGGTGAGGCCTAAAATCTTAAGGGAGGAGCCGGGCCGTACAGTATGGCCGTCGAGGTGGATGCAGACTGGTTCTTTCTGTAGAGCAGGTGGATGTTTACGGATTATGACAAGCTCAGATTTTTGGGGGTAGCATTGAAGTCTCACGGAGGAGGCATAGTTGTGAACGACGTCGGTAGCCTGTTGAAGGTAGTCTTGGATGTTTCCCATGGAGTCTGTGTCTGTCCATATGGTGATGTCGTCTGCGTAAAGTGCGTGATGTATGGGAGGGAGGGCGTAAAGTTTCTTGGGCAAATCCAGGAGGGCGAGATTGAAAAGGAGTGGAGAAAGAACTGAACCTTGAGGTGTGCCCTGGTCCCCCAAAGCAATAGGCTGGGATTTAATGTCACCTACACGAATAATAGCTTGCCGATGAGTAAGAAAATCTGCAATGTATGAGTACGTACGGTGGCCGCAGCCTGTTTGATTGAGGCGGATAAAATGGAGGAATGCCAAACATGATCAAATGCCCCTTTTAAGTCCAAGGCAAGAATGGCCCGAGGGGAGCAACGAGTCGCTGGAGCAAGACTTCTTCTTTAATTCGAAGGAGAATATCTTGTGTGCTGAGATGCTTCCTGAAGCCATACATGGTGTCGGGTATAAGGCCTTTTTCTTCAAGGATAGGGTTGGAGGCGCTTCAGTATCATTCTTTCCACTAACTTGCCCACGCAGGAGGTCAGAGAGAGAATCGGTCTTAGGTTATCAAGATGAGGGGGACTTATTTGGCTTGGGGATGAATCGTATTTCAGCCGTCTTCCACTGGGGAGGTAGGTGACCTGAGCTCCAGTGCGAATTGATGTGGTATAGAAGGTGATCCAGCGAGCCGCCGTCCAGGTTGGCAAGAAGCCGGTAAGTGGCTTGGTCCTGGTCCCGGGAAGGTTTTTTTATTGCATTCGAACAAAGCTGCTTCCATTTCGTAAAGTTGTGAGTCCTTATCTAAGTCACTGTTTGTCGATCCCGTGTAAGGAGGTGGGTTGAAGTGGCGAGAGGTGTTTCAAATATTTAGCCGTGAGTTTTTGGATGAGATCTTGGGGAGATCCGTTGAAGGAGCTTAGGGTCCGGGTCATATTGCGTTGGGTCTCACTCTTGCTTGAGAGCGGGTCAATGAGGTGCCTAAGTAAATACCATGTTTTTCGAGTGGTAAGGGTACCCTGGAGGCTGTCACATAATTGAAGCCAATTCTCTTTGCATAGGTGAATGGCGTTTTCAGTGGCGTTTTTATTGAGAGCTGCAATTCTTAGCCGGAGCTTGCGGTTCCGTCTTTGCCATTTCCATCGCTTTGTGAGGCTCCTACGGGACCTCCCAGAGGTGGAGAAGTTTAGCATCCACGCTGGGGGTCTGGAAGGAAGTGATTATGAGATTTGTGTTTACCCTGACTGTTTCAATAATGTCATCGATCCAGTCGGATAGAGGTTGGTTAGGGTCTATAGGGCGATGCGGAATTGGCTCCTTGCGGAACGATCCTCAGTTCGTGAGACGGGCCAGCGCTCCTTGTCTTGACGTTGTAATCGAGATTACGAATTGTATAGTAGTTCGATAATTTATCATGGTCGGATCAAGGTTCTCGCCAGTGGATTGACACTTAACACATCCCGGGTTGCCCAGTAATAAGACCGGTCTGTGAAGTGTCCCTGGCTGTGCTGGTTCCCATTCGTGTTGTTGAGCCGGGATGGTTTAGAAGCAGGAGGTAAGAAAATTCATCAATCGGCTTCGCGCCAGAAGGAGCTTGCCTCGTTTTCGTTTTGTAAGATAACCCCCATTGAGTGATGAGCAGCGTTAAAATCCCCCAAGAATAAGGAAGCCGGTTTTCGATTTCAGCTAAGTATTAAGCGTTCACGAATTTGATTGATAAAATGGTCGGGAACCTTCTGGTTGGTGGGCGGGCAATAGATATTTTGAGGATGTTAAAGGGCTTCGCTTGTTCTTAGGAGATGCGAGGATAGGCAGCTTCGGTGAGGATGTGATTACATCACCGTCTGTGGGGTGACATGATGAACAGCAGATATAGTGCTACGAAATAAGCGTGAGCGTTGAGTAGTTTGTCTGAGGAACCGTAGGCGATGTATCCAGGGGAGTTTTATATGACGTTCGTTTCCTGGAGGGCAATGACCGCTGGTTTCGAATCAAGGGTGGTGAGGAATTGAGTAAGAGATGCAGCTTTTGTTTGAGGCCTCTACAATTTCCATTGGAGGATCGTCGTAGAAGTTGATTAGTTGCTTCCGGTTCATCAGGTAACGAGGCAGAGATGGTGTTGTCTGTGTTTCCGGCGTATGGACGGCACGGGTGTGGTTCCTTAAGAGCCTTTTGAAGTTCGTCTTGTCGGATGGGGCCGAGGTCATTGCTGTGGTCGAGGGAAGTGGTGTGAAGTGTTCACAGAGCTTGCTTCCTGACTGAATGTTGTGATACTCCGTTGCCGGAGGGACTCTATATCTTGTTGTAGTTTCTTGGTTTTCTTGGCCGAATATTCTGGAGGTTTTGTTTATGGAAGCAAGCTGCTTAGCTAGGTTAGTAAACATTTCTTTGATCTGCGGGGGGGCGACGGCGGCTGGGTCTGGTTTCTTGCGGCGTCCAATTAGGCAGTTCGGGGGTCTGAGCGGGGGGGGGTGTAGGTTTTTTTGCGTTTTTCGCCGGCTGTAGATTGGTTGTGCTCTAGTGCATCGAACGAGCATTGAGTGATGCTATTAGAGCATTTTGTTGTTCCAGAATTCGGGTAAGATGCTTACATTCCGATGCAGGGAGTTGTATTCTGGGACTGTTGTGGAGGCGGGGGCGGGAGGGAATTAGTTTGAGCTGCCGGAGAGACCCTTTGGGCCCAGCTTACTTGGTTTGGTTGGATGAACTGGATGTCGGGTGAAAGCTGCAGATACTGCGGATCCTGGGACTCGCGTTGGTGGTTTGCTTCGAGAATGGCTGCGTTTTCTTGACGAAGGAGTCATTGAACGGTACCGTCCTACGCCCACGAACCGGTATGGAGACCCGGGCTGTTTCAGGAGCGCTTGCCCGGGGCTTGCCTGAGCCGCCTTTGCCGGAGAATAAACGGTTCGACATAACGCTTTGAGCAGTCTGGTGCTCCCGAAAGGTGGGAACCACCGCAGAGGTCGCAGGTGGGCGAGCACATGTGGTTTAGTTGAGGTTGCTTGATCCCACATTTATGGCAGACCAGAGTGGTAGGGTTCGGGCAAGCCGTGGACCTTTGACCTACGGTATGACATGTAGCACACACGGGAATGGTTTTCTTGTAGATGAAACATGGATATTCTGCGGCCGTAAAGTCGGACTGTGTAAGGGTACCTTGGGTCCCGCGAAAATCAGCAACCACTTTAGATGACGTGCAAGTCTTCTCAGCTGTGTAGTACACTTCATCCGTAGTCTGATCAATGTTGTTGAGAATGTCCTGCTTCAGACAGTCTAGCTGGGACACCACTGATGACGCCTTTAACAGAGTCGTCGGGTGCCAGGCCGTAAAGTTGGACGGGGTACTGCTTGTTATGAAGTGTTACGTATTGGACTTGACCCAGAGCTCGTGCGGCCTCGGAGGGTGGAGTACTGACAGTGGCCGTGTTTTGTGTTACACCAACTCTGAGGCGCAGATTTGCTTGACGCCACGTGACCTTGATGGCGTTCAGTAGCGCCAGGGACAGCTCAGCGTAGTCAATTTTGCCGAGCGCCAGCCCGCCCTGGGGACGCAATACTAGTTTGAAAGTCGTCCTTCGGCAGGGGCTTAGGCCTGAGGAATGGTTTACTTGCGGGCGGCAGGGCTTGCTTGGCTTGTTGTGGAGTCGTGGTTGTGGCAGTGTTGGCCGCGGCGGCACTGCGCTGTCGGTGACGTTGGGCTCGCGAGACTACCTCAATGAAGTCTTGATGGTGATCTTGATTTACGGCACTGTGATCTTCTGTGATAATCGAGTCCATTTCGGTGTCTGCTGAGGGGTTGCATAATGGCTGCTGGTCTTGATTCGTACGAAGCAATAAACTCGGTCGCCATGCCGTCGCGTTCCTCACTCTCCGCCGCTCGAAGGTCCCAGCGTTTCGTGCGGTCTAATGAGGTGTGCAAAGTGCTGCAGAGAAGTGTGCGTTCAGTGCAAAGAACAAGGTAAGGTCGCACCAAGGTAGCACGCGAGCTACCTTGCAGTAAGGAGATATCAAGGGAGCGTTTTGTAAGGCCTCGTCAGTAGGGAACGCTCCAAAATTGAACTAAGTCCTTCTTACGAGTTCTAAGGCGACCTTACTAAGGGAAGGAAGGTTTTAAAATTTCGGCCTAAGAGTTGTAGGTTGAAAATAGCGGTGTACGTTCCCACTGCTACAACACGTTGCTTCACAGAGAGGCAGTAGTTCTAATCGATCATGTCCGGTTTCATGAGTTGTACATGGTTGATATGGCTATTAGGGTAAAGCTATCAATGGCTGTTTCCAAGGATGTCTCATGTGCCGATGTTGCACATGTCACGGGTTCGTGAGTACGGCTGCGTATGATGACACATTTTCTTTCTGGGCTGCTTGCTGGTATTTTCGTATTGCTTGCTTATATATTAGTTGTCGTGCTCGTTCACTAGTATTTCGCTTCCCAGCTACTCCCCGCCTCACAGATGTCTTAGCTAGTGTGCCCATGTACGCGCCAATATAACAGCGAACCAAATTGTGGAACATAGTGTGTACGTATCTGCAAGGGGTCAACAAAATTTGTGTTCGCATTACCTCTCTACGCCCTTCTCTTGTCACCCATCCCTTATCATGGTAGTCCACCGCTTGTCACTTCGTCTTATAACTTGACCAGCGGAAGTCCATTTTTTCTTATTTCTAGTTTGCTTCGAGATCCTGAAGGTTCATTTTTCTCTTCTAAGCGTTGCCCCTATGATCCTTCGTTTCATGTACCTTTGAGCCGTCGAAGTTTTGTTTACAATTGCGTAGTAAAGCAGCAACTTTCTGTGCCATGTACGAGATCCTTAAATCCAGTTTTACTGGTTTTTGTGATGTTTTTAATATACAGGTCGCTCACTTTTCTTCATTTAGAACTCCTGCTCAGTATATCTTAAGACGTGCTTGTAGTGCCCCGTATTTCGTTTTTCACGGCTGTGATCATCACTGATTGGATAACGTTCTAGTTATTGATACAGGTCGCGTAATTGCTTTAGTTGGAAGGGATAGATGAGTGCACCTGAGGACGTACTTGCAATGCGTCACTATTTCTTTTTCGTGGCTACTATCAACCAGTGACTGTGATCTGCACTGGTTGAATTATATTTGTTTCAGTATACGGGTCGCTAACGTTCTTTATTTGGGCGTGCCTGGTTAGTGTACTATGACAACTGCTTATAATGCGCTGTGGTGATCAACACGAACAACCTCTCCAATGTACGTATATTCTTCTGGTTTTCTAGCGAGTTGTTATCTCTCCCGAACCATTTACTTGAGCATGTTGATTTTTAATTACAATAATTTCCAAATGTTCCATCTTTAGCCGCAAGCCAAGGCTTTCTCATTGCAGTTTTCAGTTATTAGGAAGGCTAAGTGAGCACGACGATGTCAGCGGCAAATTTCAGGGGATCCACGTCTTCACCGTTTAGGCCTAAAAGTGTCTTTTCCCGTATATCTTCCAGAATACCACTTTCAGACTTCTGACAGTTTTGACGAGATGGTATTCACTGTATTACTCTCCCTGTGACCAGAAGCTTTTATTTTATTTTGGGCTATCCTGCTTGTACTTTTCCTCCATGTATCGTGTAGGCCTTATCTATTCTATCTTCTTTGTACCTCCAGCACTATGGAGTGTCTACTGATTTAAATACGTTTTTGTTGTCTGTAAAATCTACGCAATGGGATTAATATATTCCGAGTACTTGCCTTTGCCCAAACGAAGATATAACAGGACCCACTGTTTGGTAGCGTTTTTTAAACGCAGCATTATCCCTCGGTAGCTTCAAATCTACACTTCCACTTATGTATCTAGCTATTGACTTTGTACTTAGTTTGTATGTAGCAGACAGTAGACTGCTGGGTCTACAATTTTGAATATCTTTGGCGTCTCGCTTCTATCGAGTCACAACTATGTTTGCGTGTTCTCAGGCTATGACCACCTTTGAAGTTCTAGGACCACTGAAAATAATTTAACATGTTGTTCCAGAGCAACATCTGCTCCATTTGTTAGATAATCAACGGTTATGCATCCGTCAACTGCAGCTTTTACTGTTTTTACAATTTAAGTGCCTTTAATACTTCCGGTTTACTTATTGGTGGGGCGTCACAACCTTAGCTTGTATACTGAGTGTTCCGCCGTGACCTAATTTAGCTAGCTTACGGCCGAGTATATAATTGTTGCTATAGTTGCATTGCCTCATGCAAGCTGCGCCTACTGCTACATTGTTCTGAGTCAGGATATTTTATTTGCGCCGACAGTTAGTTTTCTTTTTCAGATCTTTTGAGATTCCACACTGTTCAGAATTTTTTTAATCATTGCCTTGTCTGCACAAATGTGATTATCTAACTCCCTGTTTATTAATTTTATTAACTTCCCCAATTATATTTGCTTTCATAAATTAAACAATTCTGTGTTCGTAAGTTTTTCCCAAATATTTTCTGTCTGTTTCCTGCTGGCTACAAAATTTTCATTTGTAAATTCTGCTTCCGCAGCTACTGATGACTGTAATTACTTTCCTAACGTTCTCCTGTAGCACATCTAAATTTTCAAGGTTGCGTCGGGTCAAAGGCCAACTTTGTTCCGACTTTATTTTAAACTCCCGCGTCGTGGTCCTCAATCCTGGTTAGGTTTGCCACTTTTGCCCAGTTTCATTTTTTCCCGCTTAAAATCTTACTTAATCTGCATATTACCAGCCTTAGAACGCTACTCCGAATCGTGCTTATTACCTCTACGTCTTGCACAATAGGAACAATCACAAGAATATAGCTCATATAGTGTTTTGTTTTACAGTTGGAGCTTTTTTGGTTCACTTGCTAATCTTTCTGTTGCGGAAGAAAGTGGTAATGAACATCGTCTCTGGTTTATATTCCAAGCACTGCATCTCTTGAGGTATTACGACCTACGTTATCATAAGCTTCCCCTTGAGCTTTCTCCTAGTTGGTTCTCACCTGGATATGCGTATTGCTTTAATGAACACCATTAGTATAGTGAACTGCGCCGTTTCCTATTCTCGTGACTCATAGTTTGAGCTTGTACAGAAATTTCGCAAAAGAGACCAGTGACATCCGCTCATGCATCATGCATAAATGTCAGAGGCTACAAATGCCCAAGGGTGTTCCCGAGCTGGTCTGTGGGTACTATGGCAATGAATACATCACCATCATCAATATTACCACCAGAATGGAATAAACCACCAATGAACACAAATAATTAGGTGTTAGTACCTTCGTTGAAATTGATTTGACAAACAGCTGTGCTTCTCATGTGCCTTAGTAGACTAGAATAGCTTATAAGTTTATTACATGTAAATCATTTCACTCAGCCAATGTCGCGCGATGTGCTTATGGTTCGCAATATTGTGAGCTTGGATACTTTTAGATTACATCACTGATTTTGTTTGTCGCACAGTTCCAGATATGCCATAGTGGCATTTTGTATGTTTTGTATTATCTTGTCCATTTGGCACACTATGGGGTTTTCACTCTCTTTTTGTTCGCATTATCCCCTCCGTATGTTCCCCTTCCTTAAAGTTTTTGGTCTTTCAGTGGCGCTTTTCTGTTTAAATATACCGCATTCTTGGAATAATTTCAACAAAGTAAGCTCTTGCTATCCTTTAAGCAACCGTAGTCTTACTTTATAATAAATTACGAGGAACTGACCGGAAAGTAACTACGTTACAATTTACCAGAAAATCAATGAAGTAACGCAGGTTGTAAAATTAATATCATGACCGGCGTACACTTAACTGTCACATATTGTGCGGCTTGCTCAGAAATACTCTATGATTTTAATGTAAGCCACTTACCAGTCACGTGTATCTAGTCACATGTGACATTTTTTCCTATATTATAAAACAAGCTATCAATCCCAGCAACCTTATTACCGCGCCTGCGCGCTTTTGTGGTGTATCATAAAGGGTTGACAGCGCATAAACACGACGACACAAGGAAGAGAAGACAGGACAAGCGCTGTCCTGTCTTGTCAGCGCTTGTCCTGTCTTCTATTCCTTGTGTCGTCGTGGTTATGCGCTGTCAAACCTTTATGATGCTACACCAACTAGCCCACCAAGCCATCCTCGTGAACTACATTTTTGGTATAGTTTCTTATGTTTCTGAAAAAAATATGTTCAACTTACGGATTCACTCAATAGGTACGATTCAATCGCTAGGCTGGTACTACGGTACCTGCGGCTGACTGTGTTCATCCAGCCTTTAAACAAAAGCCGCATTGATGTAAAGCCACACCCGAATATAATTTCTCTCATCACTGGAACTGATGATCCAGCCGGAAATTCTGAATTTAGTGTCGCAGCTTACCTTGCAATCGAATTTGTCGCGTCTTGGTAAAGCGCGGAACGAAGTACATGGCAACAAAACGTAACTAATTCAGCTCCCAATCTGAATTTTCACAGCTTTATAAGCGCCAATGTGTCTTGGCAAAGTCCTAGTCTCTTTATAATTGATACGAAACATTTATAGCACATTCTTCTGCCCGTAAGTTAATGTACTGCCCGCATTTCCCAGCGATAACGTGGTAGTGTATGGTGAAGTGAAGCCTTTGTAGCTCTCCTCACACTACTTTCCGACCAGTGACAGCTTTTATGCAGACATGCCTGCGAACGAGTCCCCACGGCGAACTCACCAAATTCCGGTAGACGGGAAAGAGGGCCCCCAGTCCCAGCTGAAGGAACACTGCATCTTGCGGATGAGGCTGACGTGACACTGGCCGTGCTGTTCATATGGAGGACACAGCGGGTGCACTGGGTACGACGTCCGCATTCGCTCATCGTGCTTCCGCTTGGCGTACATTACTGGGGACTCACAGCTCACCTCGATGTAATTCGTCCCTGTCTGAACGCAATAAAGCAACACAGCGTAAGCTGCACCTGCGATGCATCTGAAGACGCTTGACAAAACAAGGCAGCGTCACGAATGCGTGAACAGTGGCACATTTAAAATCTCAAGAACGAAATGTTTTCTTTCTTTAAGAGAACCCAGCGTAATGCCTTTGAGACCTACGGTGCAAAATCGCACGAAAATACCAGATTAAAAAAAACTTCATGTCCTTAATAGGTTGAAGAGAACGTTGCTACAACCCCTTTATTGAAAGTCCCTTTCTGGCCTATGATTGGGGTACAACATTTGGCAACCAACAACGCCGCCATGATCAGAACACACAGAAAAATCAATGGAGTAACGTAGGAGTGAATAACAACAAAAGAATTTTAAACGCACGCTCTTGTTAAAGACGCGTGTATAGGATTAAAAACAAAAATCATGTATTTTAGCTAGCGCATAATACGAACATTTGGTGAAATTTTTGAATAGTGGCTCACCAAATAAATGGGAACAGAGTGGTGTCAAAGTATTAACAAAAACTGGAGTCCCAGGCGAACGATGTAATTACGGACAGATTTGTTGGTCACCTTGAGCACTAGAGTTTGTTGTTGGGTGCAACCGCACCGATGCATCACCTGTGCTATGAAATACGTTGCATAGGGGAGCTCCTTGTGAAATTTAACCTCCCGGGGATTATTATGCGGCACCAGAATTTCAACGAAAGGCCGTTCTCGCTTTTAGTTTCCATTTGACAAGCAGCCACTACCGTCAAGCCGCGTTTACATGAATGCGACAAGTGGCGCATCGCATCGCATCAATTTTCTAGCGCATCGCATCCATGTAAACGGGGCTAATGCGCTAAGAAAGCGCGTCGCATTAATGCGCCAGACAGGGGTGGATTGAGACGCGTAAGTCGACTTTCGAACTGCATGTAAACGCGAGCGCATCGCATTAGGAATTATGTCGACAAGAAAAGTAAGCCCTGCAAACGCAGCTTTGCATTTAAAAACGTCTAAATCGAGTGTAAGACGCCAGAAAATGCGAGTCGTGAAAAAAGAACAAGAACCAGCCGTGCCGGAAGCTTTGGAAGCGCCAGAAACGCTACTTTACCTTCGATGTGCGACACCGTATGGCGCCACCATCGCCCCAGGGGTAATGCGGTATATGTAAACGCTAGCGCATCGCATTACTCGTGATGCGCTAGGAAATGTGACGCGCTGCTATCGCATTCTGTCGCATTCATGTAAACGCGGCTAGGCTCTAACCCTCGTAGTGGGGCTCAGCAGCACAAAGCCTTAGCTGGGGAACTGGACAGGTGGGTGAGCAATATTCAACTTTTTCAGTTATGACGCAAGTGCATTATTCTGGTTTGGAGTTGGATTGTAACACCATTGCGTTATATAAAAGTACATGAGAGAGCAGTTTGGTCGGAATACTACTACGCGCGGCTTCAACAAAACGAAATTTTTGGTGGCATCATGAGTGAAACGAAAGGGGTTGTGAGTTAATACCTGTGGTCACAGTACGTTTTCAAAACACCTGCCCAGCTAGACACCATGTCTGACGCAATCATTTGGCCTTCATTATTTATTTACCGCCCGCCTCATACCTATTTGATCTGCTGGCTGTTTAATTGTTTAAAACTCCTATCTGTTTTACGAGTGATATTTATTTTGGGGCCTTTTCTATAACGAATTCATAAGGAACCGTAGAATGCGTTCTGTTTTATTTTCTGTATAATTTTGGGGCACTTGCTTTTAGTGTTTCTTGTCCGAATCCCTTCTCAAACGTTATTGGTACGGATACGTACTGCGTGTTTGCGTTTCTGCATCCGGATTAGCCGCACGTACGGACCCAGACGGCGTCGCCCAAAACATTGAATCAGTACTTGTGTGCAGTGGTTTATTAACCTAAAAATAAAAATAACTGCCGAATTGTTCTTTCATGTGCTCTTCGTATTTCAAGGACAGTCAAACTCGGTTTTGCCAATGCAAATGCCCTTTGTCGGGAGCGAAAGCAAAGCCTGGATAGCAGGATAAAGCCATGACGTATAGGAAGATAGCGTCTGGTCACTGTACTACCAGGACATGGCATCCGTGTGAGCCCAACGTCGTGAATGGTGCTGTTACGGGACCTCTTACGCTGTAAGGGTTTAATTTAGATGATATATAGAGTAGTTTGGAAGAGCGGCTCTATAGTTAGGCTGTGGTAGCCTGGCATATTAATTAGCAACTCCCAGAACACTCAGCGTCAGCCTGTGTTCTAGAGCGCCACTTTGCTGCACGAAATGTCCCTCAACTAGTTAGGATGAAGTATTTTGGGTACTGGGTTGAAGAAGCAAGGTGCTTGTGCTTGTAGCAAGGCAGATTTCGCACTTGTAAGACCTCCAGATGATTGTGTAAAAATATTCTTCGCACTGCTTGTTGACTAGAGAACATAAAACAGTGTCGGTTATGCGGAAAGTAATGAAGGCTTGCACGCGACGCAGCACAGGATTCACCAAACGCTGTGCCTCTTCCTGATACTTCGCGCAGTGTATGAAATACCTGGTCCGTGGTGTGGATTAGTCGAGTTATGAGAGTCTGTTTACGATTGTTTTTTGAGAATATCGCACACGTCATTTGGATTTGAAGTGAGGGAGAATGGGACTATTGAGAAGTGTATCACGGTGGGAGGAGGGGAGGGGGAGGCGGCGGGAACCACATGTGTCGACCTGGGTGAAGCGTGAAGAGTTCTGGCTTGAACGAGGTGCATGAGACGCTGCATATTTTGGCGCTCGCGTCGACCGCATCGGCACCTTTTAAAGAGGACCGTATCTATTGAGCGAATCAAACCCAAATCTGTTTGTCTATCTGTATGTCTGTTTGTCCCTGTCCTGATTCAGCCAACCGGGCAAAGTATAAAAAAAAGATGTGAAATCAGTTTACATCGGCAATACTTCACACCCTAAATTCTGGAAGCACACATCGTACTGCTCAACATTCTGCAGCAAAAGGATAAATCAGGCGTGTTTCAAGAAAACTTGAGCACAAAGTGGTGTTTGGTGTGGTCTTCTGAAAAAATAAATACATGGCTGTTCGATTTTTGTGAAAACAAGTAAAACTACGCGTTCCCAACATTGTTTCGTGAAACACATACAAAAATCACTTACGCCCTATCCTAGCCCTCGTGGCGGCGTTCCAAGAAGCCCAAGAGTAACAAAATGCCCAAGAAGATGGCGCGTGAACCGCGGGTTGAGGGAATCTTGTAGCGTAAGCTACACTGGCTGAGGTTGAGCAGTTTGACGTAGACCTTGAAGAGCCGTGCTGCGCAAGCGCGAGGAGACTTGAATATGAAATTGGATTGGATTGGGTGGATTAAATAAAATTGGATGTGAAATCCGATTTCATTGGAGTATGGGTGTGTAGAGAATTGGGTCTTCATATTCACTTCACCGGTCTGCACATGCCAGAGGAGGGACGTATTCGCCACAGCAGCCGCACTGGCGCCGGCGCGTGCCCAGCTGTGCGCCTCCGTTGCGCAGTAGCCAAGTCTGACGCTGCGCCGGAGCCGCTTGACAGCCGTTTCGCGTGGCTCCTGGATACCCATGCTGCGGATGCGCGAGTAGCAGTGACGGGACTGGACTAGAAAGATTGGATTGCTGAACCTTAGCTCACGCTACGTATATCCTAGCATAGCCGAGCTACGCCAGTGCTAATATTCATTTTGTTTAAGCTAACCCCCGCTGTATTAATTGTGGTAGGAGTGAGACAGGATGGGAAGAGCGTGAGAGATGGCCCAGAAGAGAGGTGTTATGTGGCAGGGGCGGCAGAGGGGTATAGTCTTTTTGACGATATTTTCCGCGAGGTTGAGTGGATACGCAGAAACTTTTTCAAAGGCATCTTGCATCATTCCCGAAGAGGGGTGCACAACGAGACTGACAACGTCAGTACAGTCTATGGTTCATTATTGGAAGAGCTGCAAGTCGTTGTGTTCATGGAACTGGCGCGATGTTCAACAAAATTTGCGAGAGAACTGATATTGCAGAGCGCGTCTGCTTGCCAGGTCGACCGGTCCTGAATTTGGCTTGCCGTCATGGAGCACCGCCTGTTTGTTAGCGAGGAAGTCTCGCGAGTGAGCTTATATGTGTCCTCCGAAAGGTCCCTCTCGCAGGTGGGAGAAAATACCAAGCAAAGCCAGCTGTAAAATGTCCTCTTGAAGCGCTATGCCAACCCCAGCGTCGTATTGCGAAACTCTTCAAGACTTGTTCGTCTCCCAAACATGTACCGGCTGCTAAGAAGGGTCTGAAGCCGAAGCTAGATGCATTAAGGTACCAATCGCCTAGATGGCAGTGTAGTCGAGCAAAGGAGTGTTTACAATGATGTGTGAGAAATAGTCAATAGGTGAAGCTTTGTTCAATATGTAATGAGTTGAACACCAGAAAACTTCCATTGTTCATAGAGCTTGCCGACTCACCCCTATCGTTGGCTGCGCGTCATAAGAGACATGAGTGTGTTGTCATAGAGATCAGCAATTAGCCTGTTATTCAGTACACGGTGGGTGTGTTAACAGCAGAGCTGTTTAGGGCGACACAAAGCCTTCCGGCGTAGACGAAACCAGAGCGAAACTGCGCACGTGCCGCGCGGCCACCGACCAGCGTCCACGGCGCGAGGAGCCGGGCACGACATTCGCGCAGTCGGTTTAGCAAAGAAACTGAATAGCGAGCGCACGTGAGGGCGTGCCTCACGGCGACGACCCGGCGTCGTCCAGGCTTGCGCATGGACGTACGCCACATAAGGAGTTCCCGGCTTCGTCGTTGTCGTCGTCGTCGTCGTGTAGCAACCAGTGCGCCAAGGGTGCGCCGCGACGAATCTGTGAAGCCATTCCATCACAACCAAAGGTGGAGACGGCCACCGCAGTAGCTGACGGAAGCAGTGGAGGTCTGCTGAGGCGAGGACGTGCTACAAGAGGATTTGCGTTACGCGGCTGTGCCGTCCGAAGACGTCGACGAAAGGGATGACAACGATTGCTACTGAATAAAACACTATACATACCTAATGTTCGTTAGAGTGCCGTTCAAAATGCGTTTGCACTGCTGGGGCCTGAGTACTCCCTCTCTCCTAGAATCCGCTGGAAGTGTGGGGAGAAGCTAGGTTGACCCCAAGCTTTCATGTTTTTCCCGTTTGCACCACTAGTGCAAGCTCCGCCAATATTTTTTAGTATACGAGCCAGAACTGCTCGTCCATAGGAGAACAAGATGTCTTCACACATAGGATTTGGCACTACATCATAGTCTATTGAAGCTGTCGCTGACCATAAGAAAAAAATTTTGGCCCGAATTGTGCCAAAAGTGTGTCGTTTGAGCGCTGGTGTATAAACAGTAAGTATTGGTTCGAATACGTTGGCTTAGAAGTGGAGTAGTTGAGGACCTCACAAAAAAATATTACCAGTGGCTTTGTTCGGCTGTACCAGGATATACGTAGCGTGAGCTAAGGTTCACCTGGTTATTGTTAGTTTTCGTGGTTGTCTAGGATTAGCTTGATTATCGCTTCAATGCCACACTCACGGTATACGCATTATGTGACACATGTATATTTATCAAGCGGCTCCGGCGAAGCGTCACAATCGCCCCAGAGCTACGTTGGTTCCACAGGCGTACGCCGGTGTTGCTACAGCGCACGAGACATCTCTACCATACCCGACCACCCCTCGCATGATTATAAAGTGGAACGGGCCACCATGTGCAGAACGCAGGTCGGCGAAGACGCTGGGCGCGTGGGGTGTGTGAGAGACGTCGGGCAGCGAGCAACTTTCTGTGTGCCGTGTGACGTCACTGCGCCTCGCGCGTGCGTAGTACGGCTTTCCTGGAGCCACGCAAAACTGCTCCAACCTAGCCAGTGTAGCTCAACGATACAAAACTGCGGTTCATTATTCTGTCATAGGAATCGGTAAAACACGGAAATGAAAGGTGCAGCGAAATCTGCAGCGAAAGGATCATGATTTGCGGGACGGCTTTAACGGATTTAATGAGTAACAGAGCAGCAAAGTCCTGTCCGGTCCTCCAGAAGTAGATCTCTACCTTGAGCACATTTTTGACGTCAGCGGTGTAGCGAACAAACATGTTGCTCGCATTGAACAGCAGCGCCTGGTTCAGTCTCACGCTGCACACTGTGTCGATGCCGTGAGCCACCAGGGTAACGCGACGCTCATTGAGAAGAGAGTTCGGCACTGCGTGCGTGATAAATAAAAGAAAAGCGACAGATTGTTCCTGTCGATTTAGAAAGCTCATAAAAGAACATCATAAACTCTACTACGTGTGGCGATACGTGCTCTGCTTACAATAAGCAATCGCTTGTCATACGTACGATTGCACCCTTTACCTCTACCCCTTACGGCGAGAGGAGAGCATGGCCTCTCTTCAGTTCGACTCCTCCATAATGCGAATAAAGTACAGAATTGGTTAGTAAAGAGTGGGTTACGACTGTTATGGAAACGACGAACCGTTGCAAGTACGTACGGAGCGATGATTTGAGAAGGTAGGTAGCGCGCCTCATTGTTTGGCTACACAAATAAGCGGAAGCACCTAGCGACGATCCGACGCAGCCTCAGAAAAAATCAATTGCGCTGCCAAAAAATTAGGGCGGACATCTCTCAGTTTGTTTCGAAGCACTAGATGAGTAAGCAACAAGAAATCTATGCGGCTGCTTAGAGCATACCGAAGAGTCGACTAACGCGGAAGCGCGAACAATACTCAGAAGATAGCATCGAGCTGGATAGAAGGCACCATTTTACAGTCGAGAAAGGAGGACGAGCGGTGATGTAAGCGAACACCGCGCCTGCGCTGTCGGGGATGACGGGGAGATCTTATGCGCTGCTCGGTGTGTTTGCGCCTGTGTATGTGCATTGCCCTCCAGGAACAGCAAAGCCGCGAAAGGAGAGGCGGCACTGTGCCTATACGGGGAAATAACCATGGGTGTCGACAGAACAGAGTTGGAAAAAGAAAATACCACGAGCATTGCTTGAAGAAGAGCACCCGAAAGGTAACTTGCTGCACTAAATTCCACCAGACTGTTACATGTGATTTCCTAGCAACCCGCCGCCGGAATGCTAACTTGTGCAATAGGCGCACTTAAATGATTTGTGGCGCAATACTAACAGTTGTTCAACCACCATATACAAGAAATACAGTTTGGGGAATGCTTCTGGCGGAGGCCTATTAGCTTCCACATTACAGTGGAGGAGGGAAATGACAATCCAATCGCGAACCAGAGTCCATGACACCAGTAGAGCACTTCGCTACTTTAATCTCTATGAAATTTGTGGTACTGTTTGACACGCCTCAAACCAATGAACGTAACTGATTTTCTAGGGAACAACACAAAAGAAACTTTTAAAGTTGTATCACGGTATGCAGAAATAGAAAGGTGCACACGACAAAAACCCGCCAAAATTTAAACAGCACTGCTATTATAGCCTAGCGGGAAATAACAAAAAATCAATCAGATCTCTAAGTTATTGCAGGTATCTCAAGAAAACAACACGTAGGTCTTCCAAAATGCCTCCGCTTCCATAGTTTAGTTGTCTACCGTGCAGACATTTCACGCAGCGACTCAAGCAAGGCGCGGAGGTGTGTTTGAGGTACCCATTCAAACCGCATGACCGCATAATAGATCCACGAAACAGTAAGTACGTACCATTAAAAGTTTTTGTGAAGGTCCAGTCTTCTCTCCCAACCCAATCATAATTCACATCATTGAAGCCGAAGTACGGCTCATCGATCAGTCCTTGTCTCTGGAGGTCAGTATACACTCCTCCAGGGACAGTGGCGGGGATGTGGATGGCTGAAAATATCCGCAACATTTTACAAGAGCTGTTTTTTTCATGGATATAAGTAATGTACGTGCTTTGAGCAAGTGCATTACAAACAATGGCAAATGCCTCCGCAGAACCTGTCGTTTGGCTCAGCCGCCGCTGCCTGGCTTCTCTATTACAAAAAACTTATAGCCGATATAATGTAAGCACTTTTTCATAGTGTACACAATACTAAACACGCAAGCAATGGAATATACGAATTTTTTTGCTACGCAAATGAAGGGACAGCCTGCTTATGTGCCCAGGAACAAAGCTGTAGTAACATACCGGTTATTTTCCACAGTAATTATTCTTATTATATACGATAAAATGAAAATCAATACTATGAGTTTCAATGATCTTATTGCTGCGCGAAGGGCGACAGGGTACATGCGCAAACAGCAGGGAATGCTCCACAGGAGCACACGTGTTGGAAACGTGGCGGAGCATGGAGCTGCTGGGTACCAATCTCTTAGCTAAAGTTATCCTCAGGCACACCATAGAAAACTAAAATCACGTCACATCTCACAGCGACACATCATCCGTTGGTAAAGCATTTTGTTTTCTTGATGGTGGGAGAGGGGCTGCTGGCTGTCGGCGTGAGACCCTTTAGGTTATAACACGCACCGGCGTGAGCACCAATTCTTCTGCCTTCCTTTTCACCCAAAGCCAGAAACTGGTTCTCAGTTGGTTGCTACAGTGGCAAGGCAAAATTGTCATAAGAGGCAATTTAAAACATCCATGATTACACGCACATCAAACACTCCTTTGTTGTAGTGGATACAGCCACACTAGGGTGCAGCTACTGACCGCGTACCCTCATTATTATCATCACTTCGTGCCCCTGTTGGTATCTCTTTCCGGGACAAAAAAACTTGGCCTGTCGCCCTTCTTAAGCTTATATCTTTGGTAAACGCTACGTAGCCATCACGATGAGTGGTATGGCTTGTGAAGCAACGTGCAACGCACTGGGTCTCACGGGACGGGTATGGTTTGACAAAGTTAGAACCGAAGGCGCGACATTAGGTCTCGCGTCAGGCCTGAATACATCCGCCTTCGCCTTGTTCATGCTCTCATCTCTGGGTGCACTGCAGTACGATCGCACGTATAAGTGCACGCTGCACGACGCCGCAGCTGTTGTACACTCGTCCACCGTCTTAGCCTCACACACTTATCGTCTACTCCTGCTTTCGTGTAAAGAAAGTTAGTTCGAACAGCTGCATTTCTATGAAGCTTCAGGGGGCACTTAGATCCTCCACATTCGTTTGAAGAGTTTGTCATCAGAATGCTCGAGATATTCCACGGGAAAATATAATCTTGTGTTCCATCTATGCGTGTGGACGACCGCACGCCACGCAAAGAGAACATTTCGCGGAAGTGCAATTTCTACACGCCTAATCAGTAGTTTTATAACTAGCATGCTCAAATTACTCGGGCGGACATTAGTACATGCACGGCCGCTCGATGGAACCTTATTTCCATCGAGCAGCCATGGTGCCTGTCTCCAATACACGATGCTGAGTTGAAGACCACAACCACTAGGTTCGGTTTCTTTCTCAGCCTTGGCGTCAGATTAGGATAAAATAATATTGCTCGCTTCGCATGCCTCGGACCCCTCCTTCTCTTTCTGTGAGCACACAAATTTTATTTTATTTTATTTTGACCCCACTGCTATACTGTGGTTACAACAGCTTCCATACAAAATATACGTCAATTGAACCGTGCGTTCACTTGTCTACTACTTTTTGAGTCGTCGGTAATTATCAGTGCAAACTGTGGGGTGCTTTGCCGGCCATTTAAACTCAGTCATGGAAATAACGGGTTAGCGATGAAGCCAGGCAGTTGACAATTTGTCGATAATAGATTACGACCTAAGTGAAAATTTTAAGTGCGCGCAATTGAGTATTTTACAGAAAAAAATTTTAAAACGTGTTCTTTATGGCAACATCTATACTTACATCCATTCACTCATACAGGTATGCATGCAGGCAGGCATGCACGCACACATGCATACCTACATGCAGAAGAACCCCGACGATACGACTTTCTTGGGACCGTGATAAAGCATGCATAAGGCCGGCTTCGTAAAATCCTAACAACACACTTACGCCTATCACTACAGTTTCGGGCGGCGGATTTGCAAAAAAAAAGTTCAATGTAAACTAGAAACATGCTTTGCATGGCTGGAAAAATCTCATTACTAAAAAATTAATGCGAAAAGAATAATTTAGTGGGGGTGCCACTCACGCTGTATAAAAACAAACCATGTACCTTTGTCCACTGCCGCGATTTGAGCTACCGCTATTCTAATCATGGCACACGAGATCATGACAAACACATGTGAAAACCCACGCCCGCCAGCGTAACTTCGTAGGCGGTTCACTGCTTCGGGGGAAGGAATGAACACGTGCAGTACACTGCCCCTGCGGCGGCTGAGCAATAAGAGGAGGCGCCCGCGAGATTGTGCAGAGGTACGGGCGGCTGCTGGAGGGGAGAGAAATGGAAGATTATACAAGGAAGAATGCTACGCAGGAAAAAAACAGATTGAGGGGGCTCAAGATCCACGGAACAGGCCCGCGGAACTTTCATTTCGTCCGCCGGTCGTTCGCATGCTTTGCGTCGGCCGTCGGATAAGGCGAGTTAGACATCAAATCGCGTAGAATAAGCGAATTTTATAATGCATTTTCTGTACGTGAACTTCCCGTGACTCGAATTCTCCGTCGTAAAACCTGGGTTGTCGTAAAACTTCGTGACATAACCGGAGTTGCACTAAATACGCATGCATGCATACATACATACATACATGCATGCATACATACATACATACATACATACATACATACATACATACATACATACATACATACATACATACATACATACATACATACATACATACATACATACATACATACATACATACATACATACATACATACATACATACATACATACATACATACATACATACATACATACATACATACATACATACATACATACATACATACATACATACGTGCATTCATACGAAGTCGAACGTTTCAAACAAGCGAGAATCAGGGAATGCAAAGTAAGTTGTGTACTCACTCTTGTTCGAATTAGTAAGCCTCCATGCTCCGTTTAGAGAAATTTCGACAGAGGCATTGGCGTAGCAGAAGAAGCAGCATACCAAGAGTCCTACGGCAAATCCATTTGTCACAGCCTCCGTCGCACGGAGGGAGGAAGCTCTTGGACGGCAAATACAACAGTGGCACGACGCAGGAGGCACGTCGGAGGAGAGACGCCTGCCTGAAAAATAGTGTCGTCATTCTTCTCTAGCTTCTCCTCATCCACAACATTAACCTAGCGCTGATAGCCAGCTGTATGGAGGCGCTTGCATGTAACCAAAGGCGTAGCCAGGGGAGTGTTTCAGTGTCAGTACACTCCACAGAAATTTTCAGAGCGGTGCATTGCCCGTGTGTCTCGTCCTCATGTCGGCTTTTTCTTCCACGGTGACCACACTCCCCATCGGTGTATTAAAATGTAAAAAGGGAAATAAGAATATTGAATAAGAAACCTGAAAATCAGATGATGTTTGCTCGCAGGCTCTCGTTTTTCAGGGTTTTCTTTGCAGGTGGCGTATAACACCCCCCGAACAACATTCCTCGCTACGCCACTGCACATCAGTAATTGTGTCGCTTATCCCAAAATAGACATGTTCAATGTTTGAAATGTACATCAGTTTCATCCCACGTTGTTGTTTA
This sequence comes from Haemaphysalis longicornis, assembly GCA_013339765.2. Lineage (NCBI taxonomy): Eukaryota > Metazoa > Arthropoda > Arachnida > Ixodida > Ixodidae > Haemaphysalis > Haemaphysalis longicornis. The sequence continues at coordinate 24,646 of JABSTR010001588.1, forward strand.
TCGACCGCTGGAGTGCGTTTGGTTTCAGAAATTTACAAAATGCATTTCATCTAAACCTTTCTAACGTATATGTTTGGTTTGCTGCAAACGGCGTGGTACGGCCTCGATTTTCTGCCTCCCCCGTGTTGAAATGCCTCTCTACCTTCCTACATCTTTTGCGCTTCCCGCTGGTCTTATTTTCTATTCCTTCCCACGGCTGGCCGCCTCCTCGAGCTTCCTTTTTTTTAATTTCTTCCTTCCTTCACACACTGCTCTATTCATAACTGCATTCCATCCACCTCCACTTCGAATTTTGCTCTTTTTGTTCCTATTTCCTCCTTGCTCCTAAACCACATTTACTTTTCGACATTTCCGACATCCTTTGTTCCTGCTACTTACCTTTTTCTTTAATTTTCTCCTTGATTCTATTCCCCTCGACGCTGTTACTCTCGATAATCCCTGCCAATCCACCGCCTTCCATCACCTATCCTCTCCACGAACCCCACTAACTTTTGTTCTCTCTTGCACCTTCTCTTTATCGTCATATTACTGCGCCAAGGCCAAGCGGAGAGCGCCACACGCCCATTTACAAATCCCACAATGCGCGCAGTGGCTGTGCTGGAGTAATAGGGATGGCTTTCAATATTTTCGAGATTTTAGAGTGGCGCCCGTAGCATCCCCACGCAAAACTATATAGAGGGGAAACAAATCAGACGATAGCGAATTCCTAAAATGAATGAAGAGGTGCCCTTCATTTCTACAGACCGATCATTATTTAATTATTCTGTTTTAGGGTGTGCTTTTGAGAGTATGATGACTTGAACTCATTACTTCAGGCCCCGACGCCCGCACAGATGTTTCGGCAGCAACATCACCTGCGCAATTTTTTCATGCTGTTTCGAGAGTTTTGGGCAAAACAAAACGCCACTTACCAGGCTATCCGGAGCCATCCTTACGATGACTAGGTGAACGAGTACAATTTCTCTAAAAGATACGTTACTAACGAAGAAGCAGAAGAGCCAAGGCTCAAAAGCTCAATGTCAAAGTTGTAAGGATTGGAAATTAATTCAAGTTTCATGAAAGAATTGCTGTAGCGTCTGTGTACTAGGCTACCTGCTTGTCTAAACCGTACTTAACCACCTTAAAGGTGCGTGTAGCTGGAAGCGGCTAAATCAGGAATGTTAAAATACCATCACCAGGCCTTCGCAGACAATATAAGCACGGAACTGGCCATCTTCCGCATGAAACAAGATTTGCCACAGTAAAACAAAAGCGAAAAATATCCTGCCTGTGGCATTGTCAGAACCCAATTGAACCAATCAACATGTTTCTTCTCCCAGTGTTATCACTGCGATGGATCCTGACGCGTCTGCCTCAGCGGCACCTGTGGAATGTGGTAGCGCGGCACCTAAACCCCAACACAGCTGACACGAACGCAAGCGCTACAACGTAAACACGATGCGCCAGGCATTTATCCCTGGAGTCACAAGACACTGTCTCAACAGAAGATGACTAATCACGAGAGGGCGGCCATGGTTTAGAGATCCCCTTGACTTAGAGTAATATTTATCGCTTTCGTATTCTAATACGTGAGTAGCATGAGGTGTTTCCGTGAATTTATTCTTAGGGTTGGGGGAGGTCCTTTACTTTCGCGTTATAAAAATGTCTGCCGTTAACTCAAGCAGGGTGGTTACGGTTGCGTCTATTGAATTTTACTTCAAATATGGTTAGAATTTGAAGCTTGCTCCCATGTAACCTTAGTCAAACTCAAAGTCCACAATCCAATGTCTTCAACGGTATCGGAATGGTGCAGTCGGATACACGTCGGTGTCACAACCACATCGAACCAGTTTCGATTCTGACCCCGGCAAGCGTTTTTTTCTTCGGGCGCTTCATGTTCGTCTATCATCATCACCTACACTTTGTGGAATTCATTGTGTAAATTTGGGATAACTGCAATGCGCTTTGGTGACGGGACTTGCCATCAGTGAAGCAATAAATGTGCCACTTTAAAATACCCCCTCCATCGTCGGGGTGTCTAAGACATCTGGGTGGTTGGGGGAACATTTCACCGTAATGCGTCGTAAAGCAGCTGCACACAGAAGCCTTGACTCATAAGACTGCTACGACCGGGGAATATGGAACTTCCAAGCACGGGCGTGGCGCGTTCTAAAATTACGTTTTTTTTTCACCTCAGCGTACCGGCACGTCGGATGTTTTGCACACTACCGATATTGCTGCGCCTGATTCCAGCTTCAAATTGTTATCCTCTAGTTGGTGGGGCCAATTTTATTTTTTTGGAAGCCGTAAAGCTTTACCATTCCTTCTAGAAGAGCTACTAAAATAAGCGCTAAATCATTCCAACATCAAAACGGCGTCCAAAATGCGTAAAATTCTCACTAGTAGTGCGGCCAACAGTCGGCCGAAAGTGCGTCCATTCGATGGTCCAAATTCCAAAAACTCCAATCGCAAACAAACAGCGAAACTATACGACGGTTTTTCGCGCAGTAACGTAAACGCATCTACGTACAATCTAAATGTATAGCGACCCGCCGCGGTGGCTCAGAGGTTAGGCGTTGTGCTGCTGAACCCGAGGACACGGGTTCGATTCCCGCCCCTGGCGGCCACTTTTCTGATGGAGGTGAAGAGCAAAAAAACGCATGTGTGTGCGAGATTTCGGGGCACGTTAAAGAACCCCACGGGGTCAAAATCAATTCGTAACCCCTCCACTGTAGCGCGCCTCATCGCCTGCGTTGCGTCGGCGCGTTAATCCATACAATAATAAATGTATACCGATACGTGGTTTATGAGATAATGGTATACGAATGTACTACTTCTCCGTGATCCTATGCGTGTATTGTCGTTTCTATAACCGTCATGTTTTCGCGATTTTCAACGTTTTGACCAATGGAACCCCGGTATGACGCACAACCCGAGTGTCCAGAGTTCTTACCAGAGCGTTTGGGTCGATCAATATAGTCTATGAAGAAAAAGCATTAGTTTTTTTGACAGGACGCTATCGGTGCAAACGAGAAAGGTTTGTGTTTAAAAAAAACTGGCAGGAACTAGCAGTTCTCGCTGAAGACGCTGAGCACATGCCAAGCAGGGCCCAACATCAACCACCAGAGAAGCCGAGGGCAATGTTTCTTTGTAATCAGGCGTACAGCGTAAGCTTAGTATTCGTTTAAAAAAATTTGTGCCTATCCACCCTGTGAATGTGGTTGGAAAGCAAAGCTGTGAACGGCACCCACAACGATTACGCATGCGATGACGCTTAAATTTACTCACATTGGTCTGCAAATAGTGAAACCAGATAGAAGTGAATGCACTTAACCACACTCTTCAATACTTCAAAGATACATTCTTGGTTAGGTTAAATCAATGCATCATGCACGAACGGGGGTTGGTTGAGTTCTATTGGTTAGCACATGAGAGAGAAAGTGGAAACTCTTTTTTATAAAATAAATGAAGTCAAACCCGGTGTTAGACTATCTCACTTCTCCACTGGAGCACAGATGCAGTCCGAGCCGACCTGTTCTCTGTCCACCAGCTGAAACTGGGTAGAGGGGCCCTAGAGTTGCATCTACCATTCATTTTGTTGGGCAGTTGACGGAAAGAGTCAGGAGAGTACTCAGGACTAAATTCGCACACCCCGGCAATGTGGCGGAGTGTCCCTACCCCTGAGGAAAATTTACATTCAGCGTCATGGCTATTCGGGTGTATTAAAGGGCTGGTGAAGAGCTTTTCAAAAAAAAATTCTTGGGGGCATTACTTAATGGTTTTCTTGACGCTGATTTCAAAAAACATGTTTTATTTTATGTGTAAATACACCCGAACCTTCTTTTTTCATCAAAACAAACGACCCCCGCAAGGTGGCACGGTGAGAGCCCTGGCTGCCTTTTCGCGATTGGCCGGCGGCAGATGACGTCATATTCGGAAGTGCGGGCGCTGCGGTGTCCGCTCGGCCTGAAGAGCTCATTCTGTTCCCGTTCAGACACGGGCGAGAAAGTCCTCTGGTGAATTGAAAACTCACACAATCTTTCCTTAGAATAGGAGAGTCTGAGGGAAGTATAAACGTAACAAGTTGCCTCGCGGCCGAGCTTTACAAAGGGGTTCTCCCCCAACGGCTCATGGCCGACTTCTGTTTCTCGGATGCAGGGAAGTTGTGCAGATATTGCTTCGCCGCTTTCACTACCAGCGCTAGTCACAATTCCGAGCACAATTTTTCAACACATTATCATCCCCTTCCTCGCATGTGTAACTTAGTTTTTACATTCGGACAGGCGGTAACAAGCTGTGTGCAGCGGCCCGCGATGCGAGCAAGCAGCTAGCGAGCGGCCGCCGCCGGCGTCGCTGCGTCGCGCGGAGGTGCTGGTGCCGGGTCGCCGCGCGCCCGGTCAGCGGAACGGGGCATTGCTGCACATACGCAGTTTTAGAATAAGGGAACCTAACGTTGGTGTCCCCAAAAAATGTAGAGGAACCCAAACGCAGCACGCTGGTCCGCGACGAGCCTTAGAAGAACGCAACCCCCAACATCTCTAGCCGGCTTGGGTTGCGCGGATCGCCTCGGATGTTGGCAGATACAATTGCGAATTACAGTCCCTACAATTGCGAATGACTATCCTTAACACAGTTTTTCAGCACACTGTCATCCCCTTTCTCGCATGCAGAACCAATATTTTCACGTTGATAGTCATTCTAGCGATCGGTGCTGTGTTCATTCTTGCGCGCAGGTATAGCGCCATCCATCGGCTTCTAGCCACATCTCGTGCTCGGGCGGGTGCATTTGCTGCCGTCGACGAGTCCGTGACTGGCCCCCGTGACTGGTCGGCGCTTCCCATCGCGATACAAATTCGATCACCTCTTTCGAAATCCCCTTGGATGACAATCCCTACCAAACGTTTTCACCACACTATCATCCACTCTCTTGCACGTTTACCTTGCTTTTCGCGACTGCCTTGTTTCTGGACAGCAGCGAAGAGCGGTTGCTGCCGCGGCATGCGTGTTTCGAACCGCATCGTGTGCCGTACGGGAATGCACGACCGGCGAGTGTGCGGAAGCGCTCCCACACGCAGAAAACGCTTCATGCTTTCCAGCTTGCTCGAATTCTTCTTAAAATCTACCAACTTATCTAAGCTCTCATCATAGCAACAATGTTGATCGGGAAAACGAGCAAGAAGTTCGGGAAAACCAGAGCGCTGCGGTCCCAAAAATTTTCTAATCCCCTATTAATAATGGATCAGGAACTTGGGGCACCTTCGTATTTGTTTGCGCCCGTCGCTTCGCGTACCGAAGCCCACAGCACCTGACGACACGGCCGGCCCCGACTACTCGTGAAAGCAATGTAGTAGCCACGGGTGCTCGGGTATGAAATCTCTTGTATCTGGGAGTCACTTTCGGGAATCTCAAAAAACACAGTAGCATTATAGTTAAAAATCAACGCCGAAGCAACTCTGGGCAATAAGATAAATAAAGTGTTAGATTACGCGCCGGCTTAATTCTGAAATTTGCTCACAAAAAAAGGACACAGGCAAGCGGTGGCGCACGTCATGCGAACGCCGCTGGCCGTCTTCCAAATATGACACTACTTCCAGTCGCTGCCCGCTCAGTTTCTCGCTCTTCCGGCGATGGGCAGGAAAGCAGTGGGTGTGGCGTAGGGTCAACTTTACCGACAAATACCGCTGTCCCCAGACTAACAATGACGAAAAACCTTTACAGGCATAAACTAACCAATTATTAATGTGAAAAATAGATTTACCCCATTCTAAAAGCACTTCAGTAGCCCTTTAAGTGTAGGCGCGTCGGGTGTGGAAAGCTGCGCAACTTGAAAGGAGAGGGGCGCGATACCTCCCCGCACCGGGTGCCCTCGCACGTCGGCCTGGAGGAGAACAAGAGGGCCAACAGCCTCGACAAAGCGACCCACTGGGGATGAGCGAGTTGAATGTAAGCTCACCCTCAGCTGGGACTGGCTCCCGATCTTCGCTGGGACGGGGCAGGCGAGGCGTGGAAAAAAGAGCCAGACTGTATGAGCCGTAGTCTAGTTTTGTTCTCTGGAAACGTCAGGGTAAAGCAAACGTAGGGTCTGTCTCTGAAGGCGATAATTCTGGGTTATGTCCCTGAACGAGACAAGGGGGTCACTGTCCTCGTGCAGCTCCATAGCACGGGGTGTAAAAGCGTAGGCTTGTTGGTGGACCTATTCATTGCCCTCCATGGGAAGCGTGAGCTGAATGGAACCGTTTTGAGGAGTGGGTTTTTCAGCAGACACCTGGCGAGTCGCGACAGCCAAACCGACTGGAAATTCCGGTAGGTTTGTTGGTAAGGTTGAGTAGCTTCCGAATCCCTGGTGAGTGACCGCCAAGGCTATGGCTGCCTCTTCTGCCTCTTAGTGAGGCACACGCGAGGAGTTTTATTTCTGGACGTAACGACGATGATGGCGTACTGCTTGCCCTCGATGTTGGGAGGCGTCTGTGTAGATAGCGTCATGATACCCACCAAGGGTGGGGTTGCGCGCTTGAAACCCGCGCTTGTCGACGACCCTCATCGTGTGAGGGGTTCGGGGCTCATATTTCTAATCAAAGGGAGCATCTTTAGTTCGTGCCACCAAGAGTCCGGGGTACATCAAGCGGAGTGACATTCTGTGCTGCACAGCCAACCTGGTGAAGGATGCGGCTTCCCGCCGCAGTTCTACTCATTCGGAGCTTCTGGTTAGAAAGATGGCCCTCTATCAGCTCTTCCACCGTGTTGGGGAGCCCCGTGCTAAGCATCCTCTGGGTGCACGCACTCATAGGAAGACCAGCGGCCTGCTCTACCGCTTTTCTAATCAGTCTATACAGTATCGTTATATCCTACTTGCAGAGAAGAAGACAGTGAGTGATTCTCGAGAGGACAAAAGCTTGAATTAATCAAAATGTATCGTATTCCTTGAGGCCTCACTTCTTGGTGGCAACTCGCTTGAGCATGTGTATGATTTATTTGATGATGTGGTTGAGGCGCTGCAAGGATACATCACTCATTGTGTTGGCCTGGAGATGTAGGACCAGGATCATGATGGTGGTGCTTCGAGTGATGGATTTGAATGTGTTCCTTGATGTATCGTTTTACGTGAGGGCGCACGACAGGAGCTGTGATTTTTTACGTGGACACTGGAGATCACAGGCTTTGGCACAATAGCGTACTAGAAGTGAAATACCTAGGCGTTGGTGTGAGCTCCCTTTAATTTTTCGAACTCCTAGCACACGCGCAACGCGCGTACAGACGTGCCGTGGACGGAGCGCACAGCGGCGCGAGAGGTCGCGTGACGCTATCACGTGGCATTCAGCAAGAATACAGGGGTAAACCCGTAGATGTGCTCGGTGAGTGCACCAACTGTCTTCCCCGTCTCCGTACGCGTGGGCTCGTAGGTAAATGGGTAAGAAAACGGGCTCTCGCATGGTTACTCTTAGTTCCAGGTTGGATTCTTGGCAGTGACAGAAAATTCTTTTATTTCTTCCCGGCAGTTTTCTGTTCACCTCAATGGTCGCGAAAGAACCTTTGGGGTTGAGGTAAAAAAGCGTTGCTTTAAAATACGCGTGCACCGAAACTGCATGATGGATTATAAGGCAGCCTGTGAACAATGGGGCCCCGTCACCCACATGGGTTTCTCGTAAAGGTTAGGTTTGCAGCTGCTCTTGAAAAGGGGTTGACACCATTCGCGGACGAGCGCTGCGTAAGGCTAGGCAGGATTCGGCAGTTCCCGCCCAAGACGCCGAGAGCACGCGTAAGGCAGGGTAGGACCCAGTATTTGCCGCCAGACAAACCGAGCACTAGCGCCAAGCCCGCCGAGACGACGAGGAATACGTTATATCCTCCCCTTAAGCGTGTGTAGCGGTGTACAACAGCTTCGCTGGACATCCCCTTTCACAGAGCGGAATGGCCACCATTCTTCTTGCTGCCGCCGTCACCGCTCCCGTTTTGGGGTAGTGATATGTTTCTGGGAACGCTTTATCAGCAGGATGATGGGAATGTCTGAAGACCACAGCCGCCTGAACCGAGAGTGGCCACTAAACATTGCCTAATGCACCTAGAAAGACTACCGTAGTCGAAATTGGAGTATATCTCCTGCTCCAGATACTGGTGACGATGCTAGTCTTGTCCAGGTACTCGCGTGTGAGGGTCGTGCCAAAAGTACGTCTATTATCAACGCCATCACTTGTCACCAGCGTGCAGCCGACAATGGACGGGGCAGTATGAAATAATAAAAAGAACAGTTAAATACCGCAAAAGACGTGTTGGGTGAAAGTCTTGACTTCTATACACTACGGGTTCCTCTCTGGCGAAGATTACACCCGCTCCAAGCCTAAAAAACGTTATTCTACTATGAATTCTGGCTTTCCGAAGATTGTTCCCCCAGTTGCTTCCCCAGCGCTTCCGGCCCCAACATTCCTCGAGTACATTAAGAACAAAACCAAAACAGCTAATTTTCTGGAATGTAATCTTTAAAGCACCCTTCTTGCATGTTTCTGACAGCATTCCGTGTTTTCTATTCTACCGCTGAACGCCAGAAGCAGGAAAACCTCGCAGTGAAGATAAGGATCACGTCGGGGTCATCAAAGGACCGAAGTCCTAGTATGATGACATGGCTGTTAATTAAAAATACTTGCAATACCAGCTTTATTTCTTATATGTGACCTCAATGGTTTCCAAAATTTAGGAAAGGAAGCAAAATAGGATTTTTCGCTGTTATTAAGAATTTTAATTACCTGATGATGAGCTAATTAGATGTCATGCCGATAAATCGTTAATTTACCCGCACACAAGCCGAATTTCTTGGTTTTATGCTTATAGGGTCCGACTATAAAGGAAAATGTCCAGGAAAAATGTCCCTGATAGAATTAAAAATTCAGGGCTGACACGGACAGATTGCCCAGCAGGCGTGGTGCGGCGAGGCCAGCAGTATTTGGTCCAAGATAAAACAAGGTGGCAGATCCGACAAAAATTCCAGTCACACAAACCCTTCCCTTTTCACCTGCGCCTCCACTCCCCCTTCTGGGGAAGGCTTCACAGAGCTTCGCTTCCACAGAAAGGCAGAGTAGCTTATGGGTGACTGGTAAGAGTGGTGCATGCTGTCCCTATGTAGCCAGATTAGGCGGAATCTGGCCAGATTACTCGGATGCTGTGGTTCTGGTACAACATAAGAGAAGCTCAGGCGGCTGCCCACTGACAAGAAAATAAAAAAATCATTAAGATAGTTGCGCTTTGCCAACGTGCAGTTATGTTGGCGTCCATAAAACAAGTCGCCTTCGCTTTCTGATGTTTTAAATTTCCACATTCATCGTACATTCGCACTAGAAGCGTCTGTTTGATCTGACAAACACTTTTTTGGAATTATCTACCGCACATTCCCTTACGCGAAAGCATGGTTTGTTACGTTACCTGGTGGACGGGTGGAGTTTCCAGTGGGGGCTTTTGTTTCGTAGACACGTCGTTGGTTTTCCCATTGGGTCGGCACTGGCCGCTTCTCTGGCGAAGCGTCCTGCTCACCAATCATGAAGTCTTCGCTTCGACGTTTTCTACGGGGTCGGCTTCGACGTGTGACGCTGCAGAGCAGAGCTAGGCAAATTATCAGCAAGGGTGCAGAGTGGCCGACCTCCGCCACGAGCTCGGTTCCGATGTGCCTGGAGCGAAGTTAATTTGGCTAGTGACCTCAGTACATCGCCATGCAGGGGATTGAACTTGACGCTGGAAAATTGAAGCTCCAGTATAAATCTGATAATCTTGGCCAAGAAGTTGTAGAACTTTTTTTTATTTTCCTATTCTTTATTTAGGTTTTTTTATTTTCTTTACTTTTTAGTTTTCATTTTTGTTCTTGTTTATTATTTACTTGTTTTTATATTTATTTACTTTTCTTGGCGCGGTGAGCGGCGCTGCCAGCTGTGGCGGCTAGGGAATCGGCAGTCTCCCTAGCCGCCGCAGGTTTCCTAGGAACAGCTGCCAGCTAGGTAACCGAGGTGCGACCACCGGTAGCAGCAGAACGGCCAGAATACGGCCATTGTACCCCTCGCTACAAAAACTTGTTCAACGTGGCTTAGCGAAATTCCTCTGGCCTTTCGCGCTGTGTGTCGTGGCTTTGCCACGGGTGGAAAAAAATTTGTAAATTTTCTCCAATCATGGGCGATCATCATAATAATCATAGCCACCATAACATTATTCGCAAAATTCGGTAGTGTGATTTTTTCACATAATCTTGATATTGAGTTTACTCAATAAAACAAAAGAACAAATACCTTTCCTGTGTGTTTTTATGTCTGATTGGGCTTTCCACAACAATGCCTTCTCTGATGACGAATTGCAAACGTGTCAACGTTACATAAAGAGCCATAAAATGCAACAAATTTTCCGTATTTGTTTCATAATTTCGGCATCAATCTGTCTAGAAGTCTGCAATCTGTCCGGGATCACTGTCTAGAAGTATGTGTATTAATGAGAAAAGTGAATCTACTTGTATATAGGAATATTAAGAGAAGTAAATATTACGACTGCCTTGTTTTCGTAGTGCTTTACCACTAGTGGCATATCTTTCTTTCCTTTAGAACTCCCGCGACTTTAAAAATACAGTAAAAGACTGCATGATGAACGGAGTCCTCATGAGCAGTGCCATGAGACCGGTAAGCCTTAGCACAACAGCTACAATTTTCGGTTAATGCTTTAAAAAAATCGCATCAGTATGTGTCTAAGTACACACATCCACACTCGCAAAGATAGTGAAAGGTGGAAACACGGTGTTTGAGTTTCGGGAGTTCAGGATGTGTGGTGGCTGCCTGTTAAATCTTGAGTGGTCGCGGCAGCCCTAGAAACGTGCAGTTCTTGGACGTCCAAGCCCAAGCGGGCCAACGCACAGTTCAAGTGCTCGTCACTTGTTACATAAGATATGGTACCTTCCGGACATGCTCACGCAGAGTGAACAAGTGCAGCAGATTCGGCCCAACAAAGGCAATTGGGTGAAGGATACTGACCGATATAGTCCTAGTGGACTACTCCCTGGAGAATTAGAGCATTGGGTTGCACTGGACGCCTAGGACCTCCCAAATAGTTCGCGAGTCCTGGATAAGGAGAAGACACGATACTGCTTGACATGGGCGTGCCAAGTCGGTATCAATCGGGCACCACGGAATGGGATACGCCGGTTGCCGGCTTGTATTGTAAGTCCCCGTGCCACATTACGGGTCGCCTTGTTTGCTTCCAAGATAGTCTGCATCGGTGTCAAAATGAGTTCGACTGGAAAGGGTCGGGAATTTTTTAAGAGATTGTTGGACGCCAGCAGGGGAATAGACACACAGGCAAAATTTTTAATACCATTGTTGAATCTCCAGCAATGGTTAATGAAGTAGCCCGAATTGTAACGTGAACGCAAATGTATCCGTCTCCGAGGCCACTGGGGAGGTGGTATGCACAGTGTAGGAGGTAATAGGCGGCTGTCCGGACTATTCGTGGCTGTGAGGGCGCACCAATCGTGATGGCGGTATACTTCCGCGTGAACGTACATGATGTCTAGGCCAACAGGCAATTGGTTGCTAGTTCTCACACTCGATCTTTCGTGCACCCTCTGTGGTACTCAGGGTGAATGTATTGTGAAAAAGGGCGAGCGCGGACACAAGCATATGTAACCCAAGTGATGGGGAGACTTTGGTCGGCGACTTAAACTGATGAGTAAGTGCTCAGGAGTTCAAAACTGGGAAGTCGGTAGAACTGTTTGATCTGATGTGCTGCAATCAGCTCCTGGCCATATAATATATGCCTAGGTGTCAGATCTGGCTGCGGGCGTTCTGGAGAATTTCAGTGCCGACCTGTAGGCCTTCATAATTTTATTGTTCGGACCTGGATAAAGTTAACAATAAAATAATGCTTGTTTTCTCGGTTGGCCTGAATGACCAGCCAGGTCACACCTTTGCGATGAGATGACCATCAATGGTAAAGGCAGTGTTTTCGAAGCCTCGTGATTCTTATTTGGATGGCAGAAGAGCAATTCAGATTGGCAGGTGAGCACGCAGGCCTTTAGAAAAGCTTTGCCGGGAATCGCCAGGACCCTTTGCGGCAACTGTGCTCAGTGTCCGGGCCACTGCCACCTGCTACCTATATCGTTTTTAGTCCGCATTTCAGCTGTAGTGAAGGTAGGTTTGACTTCAAGTGATATAGTGACATAAAAACCAGCTGCTCCTTGCGGTGTCCCTACCGCTGGGAGGGATAGAACTTCTCATTTGACTTTTCCTTGAAGACGACCATGCCCGTCGTGAGGAGCCTATTGGTAAATCCGTTCGCCAAGGGACTTCATTTCTGGGCCGCGCATAATGGCAACGTCAGAGACCCGATCGGAGGACGTCGTGAGGTTCAAAGCGAATATTGCTGCTGTGTCGAGCTTGCCACCAAGTATTGGGCTTTTACTTTATTGAAGCTCATAATAGATCAGGAAAAAAATTATGAATATGCCCCGTGATATATGGAATACGGAATGTTTTGTGCGTAAACCTGTGCCTTAGGCTAATCATTAATGCAAACAACCATCTGTAGATATAGGGCGGACCTTAGGGCGAGAGAAGATTATCTACTCAATGAATGTAGGGACACAGAATGAGGGGAAGAGATGGGCCGCACGTGTTCGAAGGTGACAGTTTTTACTGGCATCGGAAAATAGTATGCTGTGACCCTGCCTCTGTGTGGGGGATGCAACGGAGCTTGCAAAAGTATTTAAATATTCATTATAAGCCGATATGGCACAGTCATTCAGGTTAGTGAGAACTTTGTTACTTCGTTTGGCCCCTGTGATGACCACGTGCCGGGAGCAAGGAAGGCACTGAATTTCTCTGCTTCTGTGATTATCTGCATCAAGATCAGGGTTACATAGAGTGGACTTGGAGTACTAATTGTTCATTGGCACAATGAAAATTCTGTATTGCCATTGTAAGACGATGGGATTGCTCACAGTATGATATCCGTCCCACGAGAATCCCGTCGATTTGAAGCTTAGACCTTTCGGCGTTTTTGCGCCATGTGCAAGGTGCACTCCGCACCACATCATGCACTCTGAAGATGCTTCGCTATAACGACAGATATACATATAGCCCATTTAGGCACAGAAGGTCTCCCACACTGCTTTATAAATCTACGCGGCCATACACTTGTAAGTTCTTCCATGGATACTCCATCATCTGCAGCGCGTTATGACTTGTCATTTGCGCCCAACGTTGGCTCCCGCATCCAAACCTGTTAATTCCTGGGGGAGGCCATGCATGCGTTCACAGCGCAGCGCCACGGTACTTTTTGTACTATAAGAGCGGAGAAAGCCGTGGTTACATCTGGCGAAGAAGACGCCCGGGCATAAGGGTGCTTGGAAAATGCGGGTGGTACGCATAGGGTGAAATTGGCGTGAATAAAAGCTTTTAGAAGCGAACCAACTAAGGGGATCGGACTGTCGGCGTCTCCTATCATGTCATTTAGCTACAGTATAAGACTATAAAACACTGATACACCCGTTCCCTAACGCCTCGCGGTAGAACGTAACGCGTACTAATAGAACACAACGACACACTCGTTTTTAATGCCTCGCGCTACCTCTGAGCACACTTCTTAGCATGCTGCAGCGTGTGACACGACGACGACTTGCCGCTAGTCCTTCTCTCATTTAAAGGCTTCAATACGGTTCAAAGCACGAGAGGGGCAGCACCGCCTCGGCAAACGGGCGATTGCTCCTTTCAACGGTACTCAATTAGAGCAACGGTACCCAACGGTACTCAACGGTACTCAAACGGTACCCAATTAGAGCGCGCCGTGTGGCAAGAGAGATGCTTACAATCTTTGAACACACACATACACGGCATGCTTTGCCTACCCACAGGTTTCACGTTAGTGGAGATGGCCCGGGATTTTTTACTTGTGTTTGTACAGTGACATCGCCTGCATGCTTCACGGTAGCCGTCCATGCGCTCGTTATTGTATGCGTCGCGCAGAAGTGTCGTAACCTTGTGGCCCACCCCTACCGCCACATTTGCATTCTCACACTCCACAGCAAACATACTACTGCTGGCCAGCAGGGTGTCTAGACGCCACCATCTCCAAAAGCAGAGAGTAAACGTTATACCCGCAGTAACTGTGGCTACCCGCGGCCAATCACTTTCTGGCAATGTGGACGCAATAGGTGGCGGCCAACGTAAGCTGGTGTAACTTCTTCGGGCGCATTTATACCAGTCGCTTCCTCATCCCGCGAGCGTGATGCGCAGAGGCCAGAGATATACCGTGTAACAGAAAACACAGCAGCGCGCCCTACCAGACAGAATCAGCAGCAGCCCCCACCGCTAGAAAATCGGGAAGAGTGGTTATAGAAAGCGTTGCTTTTAAATGATTTTATGCCCTTGCTTCCTTCGGACAAAAAGAATTGGTCGACAATTACGATACTTTCTGATGCAATGCCCAATTGGAGCCCAGCGGTGAATTCAGTCTTCTCGGAGATGGTGCATAGCTACAGCATCTCAGGGAACTGACTGCGTCATCAGCGAGCGCAGGACGGCGCAGGCTACTTTGTCGTTATGACGCAGGGCATTTTCGCCGCGCAGAATGTCTTGTGCAGCCTCGACACGCCGTATTCCCCTTAACACTTTCACCACATTTTCCTCTACCACTTTCTTGCTGGCTCTGTCTCAGTGTCCTCTCCCGCCTCTCAGTTACAAGACCAGACGGTGAGGAGCGACGTAAAACTACAGCAACTGGCCCTTAAGAGCTGCACTCAAAAAATACGATTTGCTTTCGTCTACGGCCGTAGCGGTGACAAGTTGCAAGCGTTTTCGTTTGTTGCTGTGAGCGTAGGCTGCCCCCGATGTTGAGCGCAGGCCTACGTGATGTCCGTGTGGCCCGACGCGGATTGTTCAAACGTGTGTGACGTGTTTTTTGGCCGGATACGGCTGCTCGTACAGCCTTACACGTTATTAAGACGATTGCCAAATCTTACAATGTAAGGTATCTTTCCTTACTGATTCGCGCATTGATTTAGCTTGCCGGCGTACGAACGGAGCAGCGGTGTGGCGTTTTTTTTTCCGTGGCGTAAACAGGTATCAAGAATTATTGCAGAGACTCGCGAAGAATTAAATGTTCGTGCACAATTATCCGAGACTGGGTAGCTTTAAAAAATCGCGTCATCCCTATTTCATATTTCCGCGCTTTCGAGGCGCTTTTTCAAAGAAAGTGCTACGAGTTGTCAATGCGCAGGAGCGGGTACACATCCTTTTTCGTGAGCTGATTTAGCTTTCTGTAGCCAAAGCAAAAGCCTAGAGTGCCATCTGTCTGCTTCCCTAGGAGTATAGGTGACGACCACGGGCTTGGAGATGGCTGAATGACATCGCCCGCGAGCATTTGTTGCACCTACTGATGCATGGCATCGCGTTCTTTTGGGGACGGACGGAAAGGATTTTGATAAATAGGACTTCGTTGTCGTCGGTAATGATGTGGTGCTTTGTTAGCGCTGTCTGGCGAACCCTCGTCGTAGAAGAAAAGCAACGATGAAATTCGTTTAGTAGCTGCTGAATGCCTTTCGAGATTTGCTGACGCTCATGTCCCAAGTAAGATAGCGGCGCAACCATCCTTTAGGGGCCTGTACCCCGAGCAATATCCACGTTAATGCGTAGGATAAGAGTACTGTTCGGCTTTGCTATGCTAGCCCCGCAGCATGACGAGTCACACTTGACAGATACAAGGGCGCATGATCATGGTGGCAAAGTAACGTCGTCAATCGACAACGCGCAACGCCAAGCATTGGTCCTCTTTGAGTTCTAAAGGTACACAGCTAGTCGAAATGTGACAGAATGCTCCTGGAGGTCTATAACTGATTTGTGTTCCCTAGAAAGTGCATGCCTAATATGAGGTCTTTGGAACACTGCGGTAGAATGAAGAATGAGGTAACAAATTCCGAAGCGTCCTTGCGAACTACTGGCATTGTTTTTTTTCCAACAGGCTCCATTAGATGTACACCAGCTGAACGGAGGTGAGGGGTCCAGTCCACGGAGTTTTAACTTTTCTTAAGCCTGCCGCGAGGCGTTGACTAATTATAAAAAATCCGCATCAGTATCCACTGAAGCATTCACTTGTGCCCGGAGAAAAAGAGAGACAGTTAAGCACTGATGACGTCATCGGCGCTCTCTTTGGTTGTGAGCTTTGTCGGACCGAAGAGGTCACCACGACATACCCACTTCCTTCACAGGTCAACATTGTCTGATCGTTCGTGTAAGTCCTTGGAGAAGCTGGTAGCTGTCGCCTTAGCAACCTTGCCTCCTGGTTGAGGTTGCCGCTTTTAGTTTCCCCGTCTTCCAGGACTTGGGGACCTTACCGTAGGCATGTCTTGACAGCTTTGATGAACGTTGGGCGGCAGTTTGCGCGACCTGGTGACGGCGAACGCGGCCGAGACATAGAAGTTGATCTTGTCACGAGATTATCTTTCATTTCTGCAGTTAGTTCACCAAAGGGGTGCGGGGAGCAGATGGCGAAAAAACGGTAAGTTCAATTTCTCAGTAACTGATAAACAGCGCCCGGGTGTCAGCAGTACGCCACACGTCCGTCTTGCGCACGTGAGGAAGGTGTCTGGGCTCGGGCAGAGCCTCTGGTGCAGCAACTGGCTGCCCACGCGGTTCCGCTTACCTGTGGAACTGTGGGGGAGCCAAGAAATTCGCCTAGCTTACTATTGGCTCTTCCGGGTGATGTTCAGATAGTGGTAGTGGCTGCTGGATTTCATCACGCACGAGCCTCAGAGATAGGAACCTACTAGCTGGTTGGAACGGACATTATGTTTCTGGAGTTAGCGTACAATCGAGCGGACGAGGTCAAACAGAGGCTCTCGTTGACTGCAGACAGAACAGCATATTCACCTAGCATGCATTGCTCGAACGATCGTACAGCGGCATGTGTCTTGGGGGCTCGTTCGGAGGCCGTAAATTTGCGTGCTGTCCGGGAGGGTTCCGCACAATCCCAGTGAATAGCTCCTTAACGCCATGCATTAGGTGGCACATTCTTTGAGTCACAGATTCGGAGTCCCCCTCCGAAAGAGGCGCGCAAGTCCTCGGCGAACATGGTTACACTTTCCTTGGACCTCTGAATGTGCGATTCAAGAAGCCGCTGTGCGTGCTCTCGTCGGTCCGTGAGAGTGAATGCTTCTCGTAGCTCCTGAAAAAATTCGTCCCATGTTTCGCAGGACCCTTCTCGATTTTCAACCACGTTCTTAAGAAAAGTACACGCTTAAGAAGAAAAAAAAAGCACGAATAAGAAACGTACACGTTTCGAAGTTTTTGAACATCGTTCTATGATTAAACTACGCGATGCGCCAAGCTGATTGAGCCAGTCCTCCACGTCTTGGAGCACGCAATTCACCATGAAGATTTTAGGATCTCGAGATTGGAAGTCTCCTGTGGAACTTATGCTTGTTCCATTGGTGGTTCTTCACGAACGTGGCGAGCCGACGCGTTCTTCTCGGGAAGAGTGGAGAACTCAGGAGCAAGGCCTAGCAGTCGACGGCTGCTGCGATGAACCGGGTGTAGACAGGTGCCGGCTTCTTGGGCTTGATGCACGCGATGCAGGACGAGTCGTAAGCATAGGGTTGATGATACCCATTCCTTCACCAGTGTAGCCAGGCACAAACTCGAAAGATGATGTTCGCGGTAAAAGGACAAACAGATTTAATAAAATGCGTACTTTTGCCTCACTAAAAACTAATGCCCTAGCACCGCTGCAACCGAGTTCTGTTTCGCTCGCCGCATGCCTCCCTTCTTCCTTCTTCAGAACGTGGCGTAGTTGTCTGGGCGCTGCGCTCCATGAGGCCTCCTTTCATTTGTTTCGTTCTTGGTGGTCGGCGCGTGCAACAGGTCATTCAGTGACAATATAAAGTCGTCTGCTGTGCAAACCAGCATCTAAGTAGCGTGTGGGCAACGAATGTTTGCTCTCTGCTTCACTTATCCCAATCAAGTTTCGGCACTGTGAATGGGCCCAGGCTACTAATGTGGCAAAAGACTGAAGGTGTAGAACCCGCCGCTCAGCCGCTGAGCAACAAAAAGAGGGTTACTCATTGGCTACACTGCATTAAGAAATAAAGAACGGTTCAAGTAAATACAGCTATTTTACTGCAGGAACAGACATTTATTCTTTTTTTATTTCAGGCTGTGAGCACATTTCAAACCCTGAAAGCTGAGCGGCCCTGCTGCACACCGTAGCAGACGACGTGCAGCCGCTATCAACTTCTTGGGTCAACGCGCATGCGCAGGCTGAATTCCATTCTCGCCACTTCAAAGCCGGCTTCACGCAATCCGGAGGTCAAGTGCTTTTCATTTTTCCTCGTCAGTTGTCTTACAACAGCGGAGCGTAGTACACGTGGGTTCGGGTCACTGTGTTGGCGAAGAAGCTTACCACCTGAAGTCGCATTTGACGTGCTTACCAATTTATTCCGACCGCGAATAGAAAAAAAAAACATCTATATTGTTCTCTGTCGGATAAAGGACAAGGCACCTGGGTAGGTTACATTCATAACCCTATTTTCGGGAGTAGTAGGCTGGCACCGTTTCAGGCCAGTTCGAAACAACGCTCCGTTTCGCTTTGTAGAATGATAAACCAGCTCGAAAATATCCTAATCGATTAAGCGATGTGTTACGGGTTAAATACTTGAGTTCTGCCTAGGTCTTCTTGAAGGCAATAAATGAAGTGCGTATACTGGAAACTGTTGATTGGGTGTGATGTTTTTAACGCACAGAAATTACACAGGTTATCAGGTGCGCCCGTAGTGGAGGGCTTCGGAGCACGGGCGTCGGCAGGGGGTGCAGAAGCGGCACTTGCCCTCCTCCTACCCCCCTCCCACCAAGGCTCCCCACCCAGCACAACGGCCGCCGCCCCCTCGCCCTCTTGCTCGTACCCCTCAATTCCATAGGTTTTACCCCCTCATGACCAAATCCTGCCGACACCAATGCTCCAGAGTTATGTTGACTACCTGGGGATCTTTACCGTGCGCTGAAATCTTGAAACACCACGGGCGATTTCGCTTTTTCGCCACCATCAGGAAAGCGTCCGCCGCGGCAAGGAATCGAACCCGTGTCCTTAGGCTCAACAGCGCAACGCCTTAGCCACTGAGCCACCGCTGCGGGTTACCGGAAACAGTTACTTCCACGTTGGTGCGGAATTTAGTTAACGTATTTAGCAACTTTACGCTACCCTTGCCGTGTTGTATAGCTAAATAATGGGTTTATGTAGCTAATACTACGCTCCCTACATTTTAATATCCCTAATTGTAGAGGATAAACTTTTTAGAGCGTACCAGCTATTTCACTCACTTTTCCGCTGGAAACTGTATCAATCCATGGCCATTGGACTCAGGTACTTGATTAATGACACAAAGGTATGCCCTACAAATAAAATTGCTTTGATGCCGTCTATTACGGTAATTTTAACGTCCAAAGGGTCTATCTTCGCATTTTTGAAATAGCAGCCGTGCATATTTCATTCTGTGCTGCTCGTCACTACAAACTGCTTCTAAACGCTTTTGCATGCAACAACATCACGTTTCAATCAAAAAAAAGATGTGACCATAAGTATTCAGATAGTTGAGATTTCGCGATGTCGTTGATACACCATTACTGGCGTTTTACCAGTGATGGATAAGGAGAAATATAGATTGTTAAAACCGCTCACGTTGCACTCTAAAATATGATACACATGCCAGATAGGTTTGCTGGTAACAGTACCATTCAATGTAGGAATATATTGGTTTCATACTGGTATATTACGGGGCGATAACAAATATGTAAGCGTCCAGAGGCGGTACAAATTATCGGACTCGAAGTGGCTGTGCTCTGAGTGCTAGCTTCTACACTGGATAGAATAGTAGAATAGTGATAGTTCACACAACTGCAGAAAAAGACAGCTTGAAAGCGCCCATTGATGGGAATCAAGATACAGCGTACTTTTGTCATGCACACCAGGTCGATACGGACATATTTATGGCATTTTTGGAGTGTTGTTATGGTTGGCTATACTGCTCATTTTTCAGGATGGTGAGCTGTTGTGTGTGCATCTAAGACACCTTTATGGGAATGCGGTAGATTTATTGGGCTGCAGTTGGTATCCGCCAAGAATATCATATTGTAGGAACATGGCAAGAAACAAATCCCAGTACAGTTAATGGCGGCCAGCGAATTGATCATCACCTCTTCAGACACTTTTTCAGAGATGAACCGTAATGTGGGCCTTCTGAATTGTTGTCCCGAGCTCAGGATGATTTGACGCCCCTTAAGGCTATTGTTAGGCTGTATACAAACTTTCCACTCGTACGCGCCTCATACGTAAATGATGGGCTGCTGTACTTAGGATTATAATTGTTTTGTGCAAACCTTGGCCATTTCTTACCTTTGACTTGCGTGTGTCTCCACGTTTGCTGTGCCCTATGCGTGCTGGGAAATGTGGACAGTGTACGCGTGACGGAAACGACAGCGCGAAGTGGTTGCGTCAAACCATTAAGCCAGTACATGCGGAAAAGGACCAGCTGCGTTTATTAAACGCAGCTTTTGTGTAAATGAGCGCTGAGCGCACATGGCAGGGCGTTCGAGAGCAGCTGCGGCAACTGCCTTAATGGCAGCGGCGACGGGTGGTTAGCAACTTCAGGATGCCAGGACAATGAGTATAACAGCATCCGTGTTGGACGCTCAGCACACACCGTTGGCGCAGGGTATTAAAGACTGTTTTCACGGTTGTTGGGCGAATTGGTAATGCTTCATCTTAAAAATAAGAACTGCGCTCAAATAAACGGGGACAGCAACTTATGAGGACAACACAATCGAGTGTTGTAGTCGAAATAAGATCGATCGGGTGATGGGGAAGATGTTGACGATGGTTCACTGATGGAAGGTACATAGCTGACGACGATCTAGTCCACAAAATTTACGCTTTATTACAATATTTACAGGTAAGTCACAACAGACATCGCAGTACCCTTGCTCGAGGAGAGCCCGAGACGATCCCGCATCAAGCAGGGTTCTCTCCTCCCCCTCTACAACAAACACTTGGTTTTTATTAAACAAATCACGCCTCCAAGGAAGGCGGAACCAGAGACAGCGAAGGACACATAATGAAAATATGTGGCCATTCTAAGCCACACAGCAGCACAGGCGGCGCTCATAATTATTCAAACTGGCGTCACCCCTTGTCCCAAGCTCCTTTACCATTCCCACGCAGAATAGGCGTGAATACTAAGAAAGGATTCCTACCCGAATCCGGAGAAGACAAAACAAACTAACCAAGTCTCACGCGTTGTATACACTCGCTTTCGGAAGTGTCCTCAAAAGGCCTTCCCTAAACCCCACATGCCAACAAACGCACGCGGCGTGTCGATGCTTGTTTACCAAAGGTCGCCGCCGCCGTACATTGTTCGTCTCCGCGGCCAATGGTTCTGATAATTTTTGCCCAGTTGTCATTCTGTTTCCAGTTATTCCCAAATACGCATTTCGAAAAAAAACCGGGCGTGTTAGAGTTTCAAAGAAAGCCGTCGCCGCTGCTTTGGACATTCGCGTCTTCCGGACGAGTCGACCCAGCGGATGTTATGAGTGGAGCGCTGCCGTTTTCGGTCCCGCGCTCTATTCTGGACACTCAACGCGCATGGAGCGAGACCACGCTGCACTCACCCATCCCATGTTTCCGAGAATTAGGGTCGACCGAGTCTCTGTTACCGTTGAAGCGCTGTGCGGTGTCCGCCGCCCCAGATTAAAAACAAAAAAAATGCCTTCGAAGAAAGTGCTTCCGTCTGCAGCGCGTCGCGCCCCTCTGGCCCCTCTAGGCCGTAGACATTCAGTAGGGGCCTCTACGTACATGAAAGAAAAAAAAATTGCATGCCAGTCTTAGCAATTGAGGCAATACAAGCCCCAAACTTAACAGTTGTCCTCATGGGTTCCTGTCCTTGTTAATTTGCGCGCAGCTGCTATTATTAAAGACCCTCCTTTGAGCGTATACCAACATGCTGTTTTGTACCAAAAAAAGCAGTACGTGTGTTATTGGCGCATTTTTGTTGTACCCCTCCGCGAACACCTGCGCTCGAGACACCTTAATTCCTGTATTCCTGGAATAGTCAGGTGGTTCTTGTTTTTATCCAGGCTATGTCAACACGTTGCTTCTCACATTCGAGCCGTTCATGCATAAACAATGTTGCTCAAACCCACACGTGTACAAACTCTATTCGCTTTGAATCGATACCTAACTTCAACTTTGATTTGCACCCAAGATAACTTTCTTATTTTAGTGTGTACGAACGCATATCACGTTACAAATTCACTTTCATTTCTTCTCAGGACGTGCAGTGATCGCCGTAAATTTAAATTGCTCTAGCCAATAATTCCTATTTACTTAATTGTTTTAGCTTGCGCACATTTTTTCTAGGAATAAGAATAAAACCCAGAAACTACATTCTTTACTGGTAGCTTTCGAATGGAGAGCCATGGCTTTGTGGAGCTGATAGACGTGCGAAGAGGAGCAATAGGTCTGGTGCTTTTAAACGCAAACCATTTCAAGAGCGTTATCGGCAACTACTTTGTCTACACCCGCCTGTTAGTACGGCGAACAAAATGCTTTCTTGCTCTACTAAAATTTCAGCTAGCACTGGGTGTCGCGGTTTCATGTGTCCATTTTGTCTTGTTGATGTTTTTCTGCCCGGGTGATTCAGCGCATTTTAACCAACAGCTGAGGTCGTGGAAGCAGAATTACTTTTGTGAAAGTTAGTTTCTTAATCCTGCGGCGAACACAATTTGGCTATTTTGTGAAAGTCTCCTAATAAAGACGCTAAAGAATAGGTGTAAATATATTACACAACGTACTCAATCAATAATGCCGAAAAAAATTCCAGCACCCGGATAATGCACGACAGACCCGCCCAGGAGATTGTCTTATGATATAAGTTATGTTTGGTCGCTGACAATAACCTGTACATTTTTTATCCAATCTACGCATTTGTCTCGTGCGTATGCTCTGGCTGACTGGATCCACGGAAGCAGCCATGCCTGAAGGGGGGGAGGCTTCCCACCGATGTTCGTGTTACTTTGGCCGTGATGAGGCATGTTCGGAAGGTGCTCCTTCTTGTACCGGCAAAATGAACCGGAGGAGAAAACTGACTACCGTTTGGATATATAGCGTACTTGGTAAATAAATTATTTCATATCTTTGTTTCTGTGCTGACATTCCGATTGCTACTCACCATACTGGGCCGGCAAATTTCAAGAAAAATGTTGAAGTGGATGAAGTGAACGAAAAGCCCACTCAAGCCGCCCGGGTTCCAACCGCCTCTGCGTCAATGAATACACTGGGGGCGGTTTCATAGAGTTCGCGTTATAATAGAGAAGGCTGGTTTTAGCGGCACTGAATTTAAGTTTGTTGCTTGACATAATATTAACCTTTACATAAGGTAAAGGACAGTAGTGCCGATTGGGGAGACGCTACCCGCTGCAAGATTCACGAGGGCCGACGAAGTGGCACAGAACCTTAGAAGTGTGGGTAAAAGGCACACAGTGACGCTATTCTATTCAGACCATCAAAATATAGGTAGCCTGTACGCTAAATCCTGAAAGCATTGCACTTACCACTAGTGTCCCTAAGAAGGCCTGCTACGTACAATGTGAGGTTTTGTACATGCGTCCGCTCACACGCTGAATGCTTTACATCGGCCCCGCAGGCTGCTCTTTAACCGACCGCGTTGGCAAACGCGAGTTGTCGTTTTGACACAAAGCAGGCTCGCTCCCTCCACACCATTCCGTGGCTTGTGGAAGCAAGCCGCGGGAGCTACCCATCTATCAAACCCAAGTACTGAGAAGTGGAAGACAAGACGTGGCAGGAGAAGTGACTGGGGGCTTCCATATCCGACAAAATAGCACAAAACTTGTGAGTGAACAAATTTGGTTGTATGGAATAAATATAAATTTTCAGCCCCTCTTGGGTTGAATGTGATAAACATAGCTTGACTTGTGCGCATCTGCTCGTAAGGGCATATAGTACCCTATGTCTGTTCAATAAATTTGTTTCAAGCATGTGATGGCTCTGTCACTACGCTTCACTCTCCCGTCCTTGTGCGCAGACTGGCGTGGAGATATACCACACCATCTAGCGCAACAACAGGCTTTACTGGTTTCAAGCCTCCAATCAAATCCTAATGCTTCCGTATTTATAATCTTTAGAAACAGCCTGTAGTTATTCTAGCACCATTTATGTGAAGAGAGGGTCGCTGCTAGAAAAATGTTATTATCTAACGATGGCTACTCCGGAATGGAAATGTTCATATCGTGTGTGAGTACGAGATCAACTAGCTGCACTGAACATGCTAACATGTTTTAAAAAGCAGCGACCCACAACTGAACCTAAAAGGGTTATCCAAAAATACCAAAGACAAAAATGGCACGAAAGTGCAGCATTATAAGTTCTGCTCCTTCTCAATACATACGATCTGAACAGAGAATATGCAGCATTCAGCAATTTGGTGCCTTTTATTGAACAGTGGAACGTTCAAAGAGGGAGGTAAAATTGGCGGTCAGTGGTGCAAGCCAACGGGCCCAGCGTTTCCAGATCTGCCACAAAGAAACCGCGCCAACTTTCCGGACGTTGTCTAAAAATTTCTGAAAGAAAATATTTTCAGGTAATCTTAGCTCACTTGCGCTGCATTTGTCGCTCATAACTTCCTCGGACTTGCCAACAGCACGACTTGGTGGAAAAACGTATTGATAATTTTCAAACTCACATATTTCATTGCACATTTGACTATACTGTGAAAAGAAACAGAGTAAAATTTTCCAACTGCTGGACCATCATGAACGACTGAAACTGCTGCTGAGCCAACATAACGCCCAAAGATCATTAAGTGTTGGAGGAAAGTAAGCCGGCATACCATAGCTCCTGAAACCTCTACAAAAGGACTTTCGTAGTCCCCGCAGGAAGGAAACGCCGAGCAATTCCGATAATGTTTGTAGTTAGGCGCCGACGTGGGTTGCTCGAGACTCTAGTTACTTTGTTTTCGGCTGCTTGTGTCGTCGATGCGGCTAAATTTAACCCTTGTGGTGGCAAACCAGGTAAGTCGACCTTAAAACAGTGTTTTTAAATCCCCCCTGTGATCTAGGCTAGACGTATACAGTGAATTGTAACATATTAGTACATTAAAGAGACCATGCAACTCATTTTTTCACTGTTTTATAAGTCTTAAATGCTTTCAGAATGTTCTCAACAGACACTCCAGTACATATAATAGGGGGTCAAAAACACCCTTAATCACGAAGTTCTGCTGCGTGCCCATCAGATAACTTTGAAACTTGCTCAAAACATTTTTCTCCTTTTGCTGGTCTTGGCGTTCTTCGACCGCTCGAATGACGTGCAGCGGAAACTCGCCCGTTTCATTCCAGTTGCAGCAATAAACGTATTCGGCAGCGAATCGCCACATGAGCAAAGAGTATGTGAAGGGGCATCACGCTGCGACGAGCAAATCACGCAGTGCCACTCAATGCTGGCGATACCTATAGCTTTCACGGTGCTTTCAGATGCGAAGGAAGAGTGAAAGCGTTCATCGGAAGTGTTGCAGAGTCCCTTTAAGTAAACGCATTCACAAAGCCGATAGGATGAATCCGTTGATAATCGAGGCATAACAAGAGAAGCAAAAATTTGAGTAAAAGATTATAGGCAGTTCAGCCTTAAAATTGCAGATCATCATCAGGGTGAACGCTGCCGTTTATTGAAAACAAATTTTTGTTGTTGAATTGCCTTACGTTAGGCGGTGGGAAACATCTTACCTACAATCCCATCAGTCATCTTTTCAATGGTTCTGTTGTCTAGATGTAAACTATTCACAATTCTTGCCGACTGCACGTGCACATTTGCTTTCCTCTAAATTATGCCTGGTGGTCTGTACTTCTCCTTAAAATGCCTTAGGGTGTCAAGGTAAACTGCAAAAAAAAAATCGTGCTTTCAGCTGTGCGAAGAAGGATGACCTGCGAAAGTGGTGTACTCCAAAGACCGCATAAAACAAAACACGTTTGCTTTGAATTTGCGACTTTACATACCTTCTAGCAAATTATCTGAATGAAACTTGCAAGTACTCGAGCTTTAGTCTGAGAAACAAACATCGTAGGCATCACACTGTTTGTGTAACACACCAATTGAATCGACTCGACCACTTAGGACACCGGACAGCTGGCATTAGGGCATCTGACGTCCACGTTTATACCTCCCGCCAGCTCAACAGACAGTTCATCGCCGGGAACCGGTTATGTGCGCGTTCTTAGAAGTGAAAGAAACCGTTAAAAGTGTTGTTCTGAAGTCCTTTTAAGCTGAACAATAATAAAGGCTCACTTCAGCGTTCAGAGTGGTCAAGCTGCCGTTCACCCGGAAAGCATTTGCAACTACTCGTAGAGCTTAAACTTGAGCAGGCAACGGCGGCGGCAGCGCTTTCCGTTGTTTCCGCGCGTATTCCTGAAAACGGACGGACGCTTCTCCAATTTCCCTTCTTCCTCCAAGCGAAGGACATATGTTCCATAGCGAGTGAAACCTGGAAGGCCCCGAGCTTTCTTCTAAAGGACAAACGTGACTTTCGTTTGCCGTCCCCCGTCGAAGGCATGTTACTGTGTAACACACCAACGCAGTCCAAAACCGCTGGATTACAGAGGTCAGCTGACAGGGCGCATTGAGCCATGAGTGATTCACGTTTAAGTCTCCCACCAACACAACGGACATGTCATCGGTAGTGACATGAAGCGCAGCTGTTCGTGCATGCCCCACTCTTTCCACCCCCAACCCGTGCCCGCATGAACTGGCGACAGGTGATGAACGCACCCGTAGGCGTGAAACACACCGGCGAAAATATCGCTCAGATAGCCTTTGAAGCTGAAGTCGGATTATGGGCTCACGCCGGTATTCCAACCGGGGAAGTGGCTCTCAACCCCAAGGTATTCTCACCTACTAAGCGAGGGGGAATTTGAGGCGGCAACGACGGCGGCGTCTATCAGTCTTTTTTGCGCCCATTCGAGCGTCTGTTTTCTCCGCAACCATGTGTATAACGGCGCTACCACCGCAGTCAGCTGATTGTGCAACTTGTGAAAGAGGCATCGGGTGTGGCGAGGGGAATAACAGCTGTGAAAGGGGGTCAACGGTGCCGAGGAAAAGCGCCCGAGCGGCGCTGAGTTAAGCGGCTTCACTGGAATGGCAACTGTGGGTGGGGGGTAAACATATGCTTCACAAAAGAATAAATTTACCGTAAAAAAACAAGGTACTGAAACACACGGGCGGATTCTGATGTTTTTATGTAAAAAAATTCAGCGCTTGACTGCTTCGCTCCACCTTCTGTCAGTGACGTTGCTGCTTTACTGTTGGGGCTGCATATGTTTTTCCGCATTTTGAGTAAAGCTTTTGAATGAGCAGACATTGTGCCTGCTCAGCCACACGTACAATCAACGTTGTAACATTGGTGCCGATTCATGCACGGTTCACCCGGCTTTTATTGTGCTTCATTCAACAGGTGTTGTCACCGCGTCGAAAAGTGCGGCCCTTGGAGCAAAGCTATTGTCAACCTGTGGGAGCAACTTTTTGTTGAAGTATTCATTTTCCCCTCAAGCAGCAAGCGAGGTAAGCATGCAAGCCTTTCTCGTCATTTTGATTGCCAGCCAAATGCTGCAAGGTGATGCGAGGCCAGAAATTAAAAAAATAAACGCTAACTTTTCTTCTTCAGGCGTTGAACGCGATCGGGTTATGGTATCTGCCTGGGCTCTTTGGATTTCGCACAAAGCTAATGGCCTGTAGGATACACTCAATGCCCTTACAGCCTTATAAAACACTTTTTGCCGTTGATCTCAACATGAATTGCTTATAGTTTGCCACCTAAGGTACACCTCGGGCGCATAAGATGGGTGCCTTTAGGATAAAAAAATAGTCGGCAAAGAAGAGGGCTACGTGCGGCAAATATCGCCCATGGTCGTCTTTCGAAGTCTGCAAAATGGGTGTAATCTACGGGTGTGCGAATATTCGAAAATTTTCGAATAGTACTCGAATAATAATATGATATATTTCTATTCGCTCCGAAAACTGTGTATTCAAAATGTTTCGATTATTCGAACGGATTCGAATATTCGGCTATTATCCAATATTTGGGTTGATTAGTTTAAGGGGGACGCGTCTTTCAACTTCGGCAAAACGACCACAACATCATTTTTTTGAAAGCCACATATTCGGTTTCTATGTTTTCTATCCTGTGCATTTGCAAAGTTTTTTCCGCCGAAAACCGTCGCAAAGTGGCACAATGTCAGCGCAAATGGGCGAAAAAATGGCAATTTTCGGAGCGCTGTATCTCCGCAACGGCGCCACCCAGCGCGGCCATTTTGTTACCATTGGGTCGGCCGAGCGATTCTCTTGCCGGTCCTTATCGACTCTTTCATTTTCGGCCATTCACGAACGCACAAATGGCAGAAAAAAATGCGCACGAACGAAGTGAGATGTAGATGCTGAAGCGCGGTTGGCCTTTCTGTCGGCGCGCCTTGAAACGGCTCCCTTGATTGGGCGTCGCTGCGGCATTTCAAGATGGCGGCCACCTGAACTGCGTTATGCGCGTTTCTGAGTTCTTTCGCACTGCTTCGCTCGGCCAAGTTTCTGTTCAATCATTTTATCGGCTGTGGTATCCAACAAAGACATTATCGCGATGGGAATGCCTGAAATCACAAGCCATATTACAGGAAGTTGCGTGGCTCGAAAGGCAGATCGGTCACCGAACGCTTTTCGTGGTGCGCGTGACTTTACCCTGGAGGCGGAAACGCGGTGTGCGCGCTTGTGATAGCGGTTCGCCCCATGAACTTTTCGTCTTGTTTGCGATGCTTAAACGCTTAGTTATTGCTAAGCTTGGCAGTAGGCTTGCTAGCCTTGGGAAAGAAACGGGCGACGCGTCAAAAGCTTCGGCGCTCACGGCGTAGTCGCTGCGCGTGGGAGCATCGCCTGACTACGCAAATTGGTACGATTGAACGGCAGAAGTTGTAATTATGCCTCTGACTTTAGATTTAATCGTAAGAGCGACACCTGACGGGCCATGTCAGGGGTAAACAAAGTATGGCATGCTGCCATATACGAGCGCCGCCATGCGGGTGATCCATATCGCTTTCTTGCGCAACGTTTCCCAGTGCACTTCGAGTAATCATGCAAACAGGTCTGAGTTAGGAACAAAAAAGGGTTGACAGCGTTAAAAATGTACCTTACAGTCGTTGATTTTAACAAATTGATTTTTAAGCGAAATTTTTAATACGAATGCATACATCTATAGTTTAGGGCATATTAGCTGTACTGCGAGGAATATTGGATGCCCTGAGCTTTAAGAGTACCAAAAATTTCCATGTATTGCAGTTGGAGTTATGCAGAATATTATATCAATCTTCAAAGTATCTCATTTGTACACTTGTGGTATTTAAACTTTCGGCAATGAACGCCTGCACGTAAGCTGCTGCTCCAGGCAAGGATATCAAGCGTAAAAGAAGTCAAAGCTCAGTTTTCAAATTTAAGTCAAAAAAGAGTGCTTAATTTGCTGCCATTGTCCCTGCAGAGGGAAGTTTTGCAGTGCAATAAAAGCAACCAGCTAACCTACTTCGCATTGCAAGCCATCTTCCCTCCCTTGGTTCGCAAACTGGGCAGTGTACTCTTTACAGAGAGGCTGAAATTGATGTTTTATAAAAAAAAGGCTACAAAAGGCACTCCAATTTCAAGGCAGGGCATTCCAGAAGCCCCTTGTTTAAAAAAACACACGATAGGCTACCCCCTAGCGACTTTTGATGAATGAAACGTATTTTTCAACTTCGGAATTCGTTTTCTCAAAACAGTTTTTTGCCACATACGTCTCTTGTTTTAGTGATTTCGTCGTAACCTGTAGGTCTATTTTTGATTCCGTTTTTTCGCGTTAGATTCCTTGATGAACAGTTCAGATTGTGACACTATTGGTTTTTCAGATTTACTTTTTGTGAATTTTTTATTCAAATGGTCATTCGTTGTCTAAATGCCTGTTGTACATTCACCTCTAAAACTGAAAAATCTCTGAAAACAAATGCAAAACTCTTTTCTAAATAAAGTCGGTAAATCGAAACTGACACAAAACATGTAAATTTTCATGAAGTAAAAATTCGATACCACATCATCGATATTGGATTCATGAAAAATTTGATGATCAAATGTTAATCCAAAATACAAAAAAACAGCATTGTGGCCAACAGAAAATTGTTTTGTAACACTCATACAGCTATTTTTCCCGGCCGTAGTGAGCGATAAAGGACATTTAGCCAATGTTATGCAATAAAATCGTTGGACTGCGATGAGCATTCCAAGGCAAAAAATTATTGGCTCATAGAACTTGATGCGCATACAGTACAAAAATGTAGCTATTTTCATTGAACCTAAACTATTGTTCCTACAGGTTATACTCATTTTGTTTCCTTCTGCTCCTTTTGTGCTATTCCACCTTTTATACAGGATTAGCGTTAAGGGCACCGCGTTGCACAAAAGCCGGCGGTGATGCCACCGCTACTGAATTACCCGAGATCGTAAGACGCTTCTAAGCTAGTACTGCACAAGAATGAGAAAAAAATTACCACTTCGATGAAACCACAACAATGTGTGAGCGCAAAATATTCCAAAATCAAGTGCTACAATAAACACAAGTGAGTCGTATAAGGCACAGTCTGATACTCGTCGGCTTCATAACGCGGTTTCCGAGGTACGAATTGTGACCCACCACCCAAGTATAACTGATCTGGACTCCTGCCCAAACTGGGCTTGGAGGCAATGAGGCGGCTCATGCAACGGCCCGCGCGCTCACTTCCCGGGCATACCCCAGCCCCACTGCCTCCCACGGAGCCAGGTCAGCTCGCGACAGCCTCTGGAGCTACCACGACATCACCACGTATTACCACCTCTCTCCTCCGATTCCCCCGCCCACCCTTCCCTCAGCTACACGGAAGAACTGCTCTGGAGACTCCTACACACAGAATCTTTACCCAACAGAGCTCTCCTTCACCGTATTTACCCCCACCCCCCTATTCTCCTCTCCCAACTGAACTTCATGCGGCACGAAGACCACCGCACAGCACCACATGTGGGCCTGTCCCGACGGACCCTTACCACCCAATCACCACTCCGGAGCTATGGGAGGCGGCGCTAGGCTGCTCTGACCTGACGACGCAACAAGTCCTCACGGACAGAGCAGCCAAGGTCGCTGAGCAGCTGCGGCTGCTTGTCACCCGCCCAACCTAACAGGGCCCGATTTGAATAAAGTGTTTATCTGTCTCTCTCTCATAACACAGGGACGCAGGTTTGGTTCACCGCGGGAAGCGTTTTAAGTATTTTTCATTTCACCCACAACCACCATCATCGTCAGAGAAGGTTGGCTTTCCTGCAGTGCGTTCTGGGTGGACTACCGACGACACCAGTGTGTGGCGGAAAGCTTTCCTTTAAAAAATGTCTGCGGCTTAGCTCAGCCAACCTTGGATATGCCAAGCAAAAGCTTGGCTTAGTATTGTTGAGTCTTGGTTCCGCTTGGTTAACCTTTGGTGTAGCTGTATTGCCGACCATGACTCAAAGCGGTTCGGTCCCGTGCAACGCTCGCACAAACAACCCGGCGAAAGCGGCGAACGCCTCGTTCGCCTTCGCGGGGCAAGGGACGAGTCACGTAACCCGAGACGAACCAGTGGCGCATGCATGGGAGGCTGCGGGGGTGGTCGGCTGCCAATCAGCTGATCAGCCACTACCGAGGTGGCGGCGGCAGCTCATATGAGCAGATCGACCTAAAACAAGGCCTTGCGCACAGCGCCGAATGCTGGCCCGGCGAATCACGCGATGCGCTTCCCCGGGGGTGTGTCGCCATGGGTGTGCATCCAGTCAAAATTAACTTCCGCATCCTCCACGACCGCTGGACGAAGAGAAGTTGAAAATTTGCCTTAAAAAATTGGCCTCAGAAGCGGATAGGGTCTACGATGAGGTCACTGTTATGGTGTATTACCATCGAGAAAGAAAGACTTGCAAGAGCGCACACTCCCGTAGACAGAGCGTATGAACTGACAGTAGCACTCCAGGCCACTGGGGAACACTAGCCGCAATCTTCTGGTTTTGGTTCTCAGCGTGGGCAGTTTCAATAGTGGATTGCGCTGCTCATGGCGCTGGGAACCCGCCGGGTATTTTAATGCTTTTAATAGTAGCAGCGATGTTTAGGCGTATACAACCCTTCCGTAGTACCAAAAAACCCGAAGCCTCAAGAAAAAACAGTGGTTAATGAGGTCCCTGAATCACAACCGGGATTTCATGCCGTGAAACTGGGGTCCTAACCACTGGGCCACAACAAAAGTCCCCCGAGCTACGCTTAGCTGCGGGGGGAACCGCAACTTGAGCAGCAAATCAGAAAGAAAACAAAACGCTACCGTGGCCGGAATCATGTGTTCGAGAGTTACGCGCACGTTTCAAAATCCCCAGGGGTCAAATATAATCCGGTGCCCTCAATACGGCACGCCTCATAAGCCGTGCAGTTTTGGCGCGTTAAAACCCAATCAATCAATGAATGAACCCATCAATCAATCAATCAACCAACCAACCCAACCAATCAATCAATCAATCATCCATCCATCAATCCATCATCCATCAATCCGCCCGCCCGCCCGCCCGTTCGCCCGCCCGCCCGTCCGTCCGTCCGTCCGTCCGGGTCCGTCCATCCGTCCGCCGTCCCTCCATCCATCCATCACCCATCCACCATCACCCCCCACCCACCCACCCCCCATCATCCATCCATCCATCCATCCATCCATTCATCCATCCATCCATCCTCCATCCATCCATCCTTCAACCCATCCATCCATCTCCATCCTCCTACCATCCATCTATCTATCTAATCTATCTATCTATCTATCTATCTATCTATCTATCTATATCTATCTATCTATCTATCTACTATCTATCTATCTATCTATCTACTATCTATCTATCTATCAATCAATCAATCATCAATCAATCATCAATCAAATGAACCTGTTGGCAGCCGTTCTGCAGAGCCTTCCCTCCACAGAATATGATGACACTATAGCATTCCCCGAAAAAAGCAAAATTAAAAGTACTCCATATTCCTCGCGCGGTGTGCGCTATGGTTTCCAGTGTCCGTTAGCCTGCTTCTCTTATACGTATCGGCACCAGCGTCACCCGAGACACAATTCCCCACCTCACTTTTACTCGCAACGTCACAAATCCAACCTGGACCACGCAGTTAGACACCCTGTGTAGCGA
>JABSTR010001589.1:0-62674 GCA_013339765.2 Haemaphysalis longicornis
TTTCAAAATGATCTTTGACTGGTGTGTACCTCAAAAATGAAATTGGTGCAAATTTTGTACTGTGTAGGTGAATCAATGCCGGAAAAAGTATGCGAGGATACAACTGTTCAAAATTTATTGTCCTTATTGTAGTGAATTGTGCTAGCATTCATTTGAGCAAAAGGCGGGAGTGGCAGGGAAACAAATGTACAATCATGCTCCTACTCTTTGGTGAGGCCTTCAACCTTAAAGTTCAGGATATTTGAAACCTGT
This sequence comes from Haemaphysalis longicornis, assembly GCA_013339765.2. Classification (NCBI taxonomy): domain Eukaryota; kingdom Metazoa; phylum Arthropoda; class Arachnida; order Ixodida; family Ixodidae; genus Haemaphysalis; species Haemaphysalis longicornis. The sequence goes on from JABSTR010001589.1 coordinate 253, forward strand.
ATAAGATTCCGATGGAAACATTTTTGGGATCATCCAAACTGCACAAGATGGTATGACCTTCCTTTCGCCTTTCCTGAGTCTTCCCCAAATCCATCTTGCAAATTGCCGGTATGCAACGTAACGATACTTCCTCAAAGAGAAGAAAAAAGATTGTTTTATTTAAAAACGCTCTTATCTGTAGTGACAATTAAAATTGTTGCTTTGTACATCTATTGGTAATGAATTCATGATGCTTAAAACTAATCATCCTTCAAATTGTGCAAATTATGGCTGTTGTCCTTGGAATGGTTAACACTAAAATTTCTCGAACCGAGCTTCTTTTGCTTAATAAAAACCTTGTTGATTTTAATCACACTTTGAAGTTACTAGAAGGCACTTTTGACACGTGCATCAGGTGAACAAAATGTATGGGCAATTATCTATTTCCTACAAAGATACTGATCTCTCATTGCACCCAAGGCGAATATTGCATGCTTTTTGGGTCGGCAAACAACAAAAAAATAAAGACCGTTACTGTTACAGCTACAAAAAGCTGAAAATCCTATTGCACAATGTGGGAAGCAGTTCGATAGCTTTTCATGCTGTGTACATGGCTATGCTAACCTTTAGTGTCAACTGTTATTCCAGGTTCTTCCCACCTAAACAGTCTGACTTGTTTAAAGAAAGTGGGCACTGTGAAACAGGACTATTAATCCCAGTAATCAAACAAATACAGCAGCACTGATGAAAAGCTGACACTGATGTTAAGCCGATATTTTTTAGTGACCATGCATAATCCCTTATATGTATGTTTCTAGATATTGCTGTGTTCGATTTTAAGGGTCAAGGTTCAGTTTGTTCTTATCTCATGTCTTTTTTTTTCATGAATTTGTTGCTTTTGAAATATATGTGTGGTGTTCCCCGAGTATGTGTGATGGTGCTGTGAACTGAATACAAGTGTCCACAAGTTTTTTTAACCACTGTGTGCAGTTTTTTTAGTAAAAAAAACTTTTCCCCCTAAGTATGCTACACACATCCCCTTTTGTATTGTGTGATCTAGGCACAGGTTGTGGGAGGCCAAGATTTTTCAAGCTTTTTTTGGTAATCCTCCTTCCCTTATTTGTTCAGTGAAAATAAAATAAAACTTTTATTTATTCAGTGCTGTGATGTTTGTGACACTTGTGTATAGTCACCAGGTTGTTTGTTTTCTAAAGCTGCATGTGTAAAAACAATGGCCTATTTGGGCTTGTTTGTTTGAAACAGCTGATCTTGCAAGGCTCTTTGAAAAGAACACAAGTGCCTCGAAAATATTCTGTTGGAGTGCATCAATAAAGGTTTGTCTTTTATGCTGAGCCAAGTACTATTCTGTAGTGGCCGGCACATGCTTGCGTGCATTGTAATGCAGTTATGTGAAAAAAGACAGGGCCGCATAAAAATAGCTAGATCGCATAAAAAACAGTTTGTGCAATGCCGCGAAGTGAAAAAAATGCTTTTATGTCACTTTGTGTACACCAGGGTGTAGGCCTGTGCCGTTGTGTCTGGCAGTAAGGCAAGTAAAATACCCCTGCGAAAAAAAAACGAAGTTCAAGAAATTGTTTTTTCCTTCAAAATTTCAAGAAAGAGGATTTTTCATGAAATTCTTCTTATTAAGGTAAATGGTGCATAAATCTTGCGTGCAATGATGCACCAGTTATCCAGACAATATGCCGCATGCCGCCAAAGGCCATTATAACACCCTCCCAAGTTTTCAATATCAGCGGAGCAACGACCGGTCCCGGTCGTTGCCTTACCCTGGTTTTAGTGCCCAAAAGGCGAGAGCACGCACATACAACTTTCTGCTGTAAGACTTTTGTCTGCTATGCTGTTCTCCTAAGCGCAACACACCCCATGCTTCTTTTTGCGAAGGTCGTTTTGCTAGTCGCCAACGGCACCTATAAGCAGCGTAAACATTTCTGATGCCCCTGCATGTCCAACGCACATTGGAAATACGCATGTGCTTCAAGTAACACCGTTTGTAGTAAACAAAGCCATGCCGATACCGGGACAGGGCGTAAATCGCTCTCAAGAAAACAGCGTAGCAGACGATGCTCGCAAAAGACAAGCTTTTTGCGCGTGCACGTAGTCGCCTATTCCGTCGGTAGACACCGTGATAAAACGCTAAGATGCCGATCGGTCGTCGCTACCGTGATATGAAAAAATTGGGAGAGCGTACAGTAAGATGTCATTACTGCCTTCTATGATAGCTGATTCGCGTCCGGAGTGCAATTACAGTAAGCGAAAATAAAAAAAAACGTTCTTTATGCAGTTTGCGCACGCAATGTCATAAAAGCGGGTAAAAAGTACGGCAACCACATTGTGCCGTCTTGTTACTTCTGCCGGAGACGGGAGCACCACGGCGAGAGTTCAGTGAAATTAAACGTTACTCACTTGTGGATTTCAACGTCCGGCACGTCGCCTCGTTCTTCAAGCTCGTAGTATGCGACCCGCAGTACTTCTACGTCCAGGCAAAGAATAAAAAAATACTCCTCCTCGGTGATGCACCGTTGCTGGCTGCGGGTAACGCACTGCGGTACGTCGTAGCAGCAGCGGCGCTCAACCGCTTCTGCCATCGGCTGACATCGGCCGCAATGACACCTACAGGTAAACGGTACTCGTTGCACCGCATCAGAAAGCCTACAACAATGCAACTTTTTCGCGTGTCTACCGATATGTACCAGCCAGTGTCGTCCGGGTGAGGCGGTTCCTCGGGCGCCGGGCGCGAGCTCGAACGCTCGGAATCGTCAGGTGAAGCCGGTGAAGCGCAGCACACCTCCTTCGTAGGTGTGTCGCTATACGGCCCCCACATTCATGTCGCGGCTGCGTTGCAGCAGAGCGCGCTCTAAATCGGATAAATCGTCGAAGGACATCCTGGCGTTTCGGCGGCGCCACGTGCGGTTCACTGGTGTCTCCGGGTCACCCACGTGAGTGTAACCATAGAAACGACGCAGTCAAGAAGCGTGGAAAGCAATTCTTCAGGTCTAGCCACAGTGGGCTCAAAACGTCCGGGACGTCACATTTTTCGCCGTCCGCATTGGTCGCGCAAATCAACGTCATCGGTGAAAGCGGGAAAGCGAGCAGCGGTCGCCCGGTTTTCGAGAGAGAGAGCAACTATGCATTTGCTTGTATTTTTAAATATAAACATGGAGTAACTCTTTTATTTCTGCACAGATCTTGATAATTCTTTCTGCGTCTGTCTCTGCATAACACGAAGAACAGAGGTAAAGCCTGAAAAGTACCTCAAAGAAAAGTGTTGCAGGGGTCCTTTCAGTTGCATAGGCGATAGTTGTGCGAGGCATCTTAGGCCTAAAAGAACAAGTCAAGCCAAAATCTTGCTTCATGTGTCTATCCAATCACACAGAAAGTGACCCCGAATGGTGTCAACACCGAAAAGGCGTTGTAATCACGCGTCCGGCTTCGCTAGGACTGCAGGTAATTTCGGGCGTGATAGCAGTTCCCCCAATTTTGCCAAAACGTAAACTTTCACCACTTCTACTTCTTAGAAGTAAAACCAAACTGCCCAAATTCCGCGACTTCAACAAGTGATCTCGTTCGCTCATTAGAAAAGTCTCGGTGTGAGTACACTGCAACGCTCAACAATATTACAGCTTTTTTTTCAAGAAAAACCACACTACTGCGGCTTAAGGAAGCATTCAGCTACTGATATTTTCTAATGCAAAATTTATTGTGTGAGTGACCAACCTGATTGTGATGCTAATGCCTGGAGCACTGATGAATAAGGTGCAGAAGAGGCACAGGAAGGTAGCCAACAGGTATAAATAGTAGGCAGGGCAGTCCTGTGTGCACCTCACGCGCTCGGCGGCGATCATGAACTCGCTTGAGTTGCTCGGTGCCACCGGGATGCAGTCACAATTGCTGTATACCTGCAGCACAGCATTCAGATACGTCATCGGGCCAACCGCAAAAACTGTATAACACTGTCGCGAACGCGACAGAGAGATGAGCCGAGACACGTCGGTACGCTATGCCGTGCACCCAGAAACTGGGGCCCCGTTTTATTCCATGCTCGTGGCGTTCGTGGCTGCTTGCGCACCGGCGCCGCGTGGCCCGCACTCATTGGTTGTCACTCAGCCCCAGCGCCATCGCCGCTGGGGCGCCGCCACATAGCCCCCTCCCCTTGAGACGGAGTCTGGAGAAGGAGTTCTTGTAGAGAGCGGCACAGCAAAACGCACAGTTTTTGTGTTGCGAGGTTCACGGGTGGTGGTGCGAACGGAAGGGAGAGTGGTGGTGTTCAGTGTGGAATGGTGGATGGTGGAGTGGAACGCAAACAGAGCAGCTTCGGTGAAAGCGGGCTTGAGGCGATCGATGGAAACGACGGTGTCGCGGCCGTTGACGCGAACTATAAACGTCTTGTCAGAGCATGAAATGTTAAGATGAGGGCCGGTGTAGGGTGGTTGAGGGGGCCGGCGGGTACTGTCGACACGGATGAAAACGTATTGGCTGTCAGAAAGGTTTGGATGAATAAAAGTGTGGTTAGTGGAACACGACCGTGGTGGTTGGGGATGGATATAGCTGAAAAACCGGGTTAAGTCGTTTACGTAAGACAGGCCAGGGGAAGAAAGGTTGTCTTGCGGATGTGGATGGACCAGGAAGTCTGCCGGTAAGCGCAAAGATCTGCCATAGACCATTTGAGAGGCGGCACAACCAAGGTCGTCTTTGATGACAGTGCGTAATCCTAGCAGTACAAGAGGGAGGTGAGCTGTCCACTGTTCAGGTGATTCGTGAGCCATCAGTGAGGCCTTTAGCTGCCGATGAAACCTCTCGACCATGCCGTTGGCTTGAGGATGGTAGGCCGTTGTTTTCAGGCGAGTTTCACCGAGTAGGCATGTCAACCGGTTAAAGAGCGTGGACTCAAATTGGCGGCCCCGGTCTGTCATAATCTCCGACGGCACGACAAAACGTGCGATCCACGTGGACATAAGAGATAGTCAACCAGATTTAGTGGAAATCCCCAAGGTGGAGTAAGTTCCTGCATAGGAAAGTTTGAAATTCACCTAAATGCAGCCACACGGCTACAAAGGAAAGCTCTACAGCTTCCTCAGAAACTTCGCAGTTGAAGAAAAATTCGTCCTGGTCCAGGATTCGAACCCAGGACCGCCCCTTAACCGGAGCAGTCGCTCTACCAACTGAGCTAACCAGGAGGCTAGTCGTTTGTGGCGCGAGAGCGAATTGATCGACAACTCGAAGTGAAGGACAGGTGTTAGTCGACCATATTTAGGGAAAATCCCCAAGGTTGAGTAAGTTTCTGCAAAGTAAAGTTTTGACATCCACCTAAATGCAGCCATACGGCTGCGAAGTTTCTGAAAAACTGTGACGTTTCTGAGAAAGCTGTAGAGCTTTCCTTTGTAGCCGTATGGCTGCATTTGCAGCCATACGGCAAGTTCGTTGCACACTGTGCAACGAACACTGCAACGAGTGTTCGTTGAACACTGTGCACAGAACTATTCAAGTTCGTTGCACACTGTGCAACGAACTTGAATAGTTCTGTGTAGTTTTTAGATCGGTTCGCAGTCGCCACTTCTCGCAGTAAGCACAAGCCCTCGTCGATGCAGAACCGCTTTCGCGGTTTGCGCGTCCAACAAGAGCCTCAAGCCGCACTGCTCGTCGCAGGCGGGTGAGCCTCATTTCACACCCGATTTCTATGACACCCCCTCGCGCTCCTGTCACGTGATCATAAAGGTTGTGACGTCAAGATCGAAAGTCACGTGACAAAGATCGTTTCGTCACGTTCTTGCTTTGCCCAAAACAAATCGTGCCGTGCGCGTTTTCTCCACGTTGGCGTCGGCGTTTGTTTGACGCCCCATTTTCTTCCTCTAAACGTCAGTGCCATCCGCGTGTTACGTTGTCAAGGCCGGTTATTTAAACCAAGTGCAGCGTCGATCTGCAAACGCTAGACTTCGCGTTGTGTGCTGTGCTGGGAGCTCACGGGTGTAGCCGGCGTGCTGAGCCCTCGTCGGCGAAACGGCGACCACGACGACACCGATCCATCTCGTGAAAAATTGAGGACGAAATTTGCCACCACTAGTTCTGAGGTACCTATCCTACAAGTCACGTTGCCACCAGCAATGACATGCAACAACGTGCCAGAGATCACCACATCAACAAACGCCGTGCTGTGATGTGGCGAATACAGTGAGGTTCGATTGCGTGCATCGGAACGTAGAGCTCTACGTAGGTACCACATTCGGCTTTTGCGGTAAATGCGCAAATGAGATGTGGAGGAGTGGAGGGTGTGTTGTGTCGTATGTACCGATTACTTTGTGCTGTCGCTCTTCATGTCGGCGCACTCGGCGGTGAAGTGCGATGCTTCATTGTTGCTGGCAGCCGCTGCAAGCATCGCGGGGTTGCGCTGGTCAGTTACGATCGTTTTGGCGTTCGGTTAGCGCCCGAGGTTCTTTCGCTCAACGGAGCTGCCACCCGCGTAACATGCTGCGCGTTGCGGGGACGAAAGATGGCAGCGGCGGTGGTGAAAGAAAGGGTACGCAGACCATGGGGACAGCAGGACGCTTGTTTTAAATGCAGAGCATTTCTTAGCTTCGCCTCTTCCTGCGTCGGACGGCGTCCACAGCTCCGCGTCCGCAGCAGGTGCGCCTCTTCTCTTTCCCTCCTCTCTCTCAACAGCAGCTGGCACGCGCGTGCGTCGTAGTCAGCCCCTTCGCTCCGTCGCGGTCTCGGCGTAACAGGTGCGTGATAGCAGCGCGGTGGGGCGTGGAAGGGTGCGCGCTGCTGCGCATGCGCGCTCTCCCCCGCGTACTGCTCTCCCTCTACTGCGCGCGCTGCAAATATAAAGCGGCTAGCGGTCGCTCGTGCTTCAGTCACTGTGTTGCTCCTTCCTTCCTTGGTTGACGCTCGCTCCCACGTTTACTCGTGTCTGCTACTCCAGCATCACGGAGGAAGCGATGGAAGCAACACTGCCTTCAACCAGTACTGACGCCCCAATGCTCTGCATTTACTCGTGTTCCCCTCGCGAAAAGGCGCGGGAATTTTAAATGCAGAGCATTTCAGTAACTCACGATGTCACCCGCGTTGTCCCGTCGTAGTCCGCACCGTCGTTGTCCGTACCCCTCCCCCTACACTATATAAAAGAAAATACTATCCGGCGCCTGGTTTCGATCCCTCGACCCTGCGGGCGGAACGCAATGTACATGGTGCTCTACCCACTGCGCCACAAAGCCGACACAGACTGGGAGGCTACGAACGCGCCTTATATTCTTGACTCATTCAAATTACTGCTGAAGAGCGCTGTCTCAGCAGTTGCCACAAGTGCAACAACATTAACGTGACGCAAACTACTTAAAGGGACACTGAAGTGATATGTAAACATTGCGAAATTACTCGCGCAAATTGTAGTCCGGAGTCCCCAGGCCATGTTTCGACCACTCTGGGCGCGTTTACGCGACTTTATTTAGTAGAAAAATTAATTCGAAAATGCTGCCCTCCTCTCTTTACGCTCGCCCATTTTCTGTGGCGTTTTCGTGTGACGTCGGGAGGAGCCGAGCTCGCAACTGGCTGCGCTACTGCACGGCTCCCCGGCCTTCAGACAGAGTCAGTCGGCCCGGCGTTTCGTCCGCCGGCCGCCGACGGGTCGTCGCAATTCGTTCGCTCAGTTGAAACGAAGCCAGGACACGTTTGTGAATGGAAGAATGTGCCTTTCTTTACTTGGTTAGTTTGTACACTGTATCTAGCTCCAAGTCAAGGTCGCTTCACACAAGCGCTGCACAAGCGCACATGCGACGCTTCGCTGACTGGTACGCCAGTAGGACAATATAAGGCCTCTTGAAGGTGGGAGAAGAGTCAGCGAAGTCAATATAGGTACTAAGGAAATAAAATCAACTGATATTTTACTGTACAGCGTAAAACTAGGGTGCGGGAAGCACTTTTTTGCGCTGGGCGAACAAGCACAGCGGCCAGCAGCACGACTACACATCTGCGAACGCTTTTCCGTCTAAGAAATGCAATTGCTAGCGTGAGATATTGTGGAAACTTGGGGGATGCTTACTGCACGAGCTCAAAACAACAAATACTCACCTAAGCTTCTTGGAATGCTAAAACTAAATAAAAGTGTAAACTGGTTATACATTATATACATTATATTTCCGAGGTCGTCAGCGCTCGCCAGTGGCCGAGTGGTTTGGAGCGCTAGGTATGCCAGCGCAAGTGTTTTGCAAGTCACAAGTTCGAATCCCCGCGGGTACGTGCTTTTTTTATATAAGTTAACTTTTTCGTTTTCCGCCGATGTTTTCTATACTGAGTTCACCTTTTTTTGGGCCGCAACGTGCATTGCTCCACGAACTAGTTCACAGAACGCGCGCAGGCTGGCACTGGCGCGCTAGCGAGTTCTCGTTGGCGTGCTGTTGCCATAAGCACCGACTGCTTGCGGGCAGTGGGCACAGGCCAGAATCAACAGACACTTGGCCTGGTGCGAACGCGCTTTTTACGATAGAGGCATGAGTGAGGCAAGCTCCAAATATGGGGGAAAAGCGCATGGCATTTGAGCGTCTGCGGGGGACGCGGAGGGCGTTCATGCACTGCGTAGGCCTAGGCTAGTGAATTCTACGATTCCAAGCCGTCCTGGGAGGCTTATCTTATGCATTTTACAGCCGACAACATGTCAGAAGCGCGGTACGATGATTACTGAGATATTGAGAATGCCCGTCCAACAACGCCATCGGTTGTGTTTTACAGAACCGAAACCGAAACTTGTTTGATTGCTAACCTTGGGTATCGTCCAATCACGGTGCCCCCTCCTCCCAACGTCACAGCCTTAGTTGGTGCGGCCGCCGCAAACCGCGCATGGTAGTTTTTCTTCTCTCGCGCTTTGTAAAATAATTACCGATTTGTCAACCGGATAAACGATTAAAAGTGTGCTAATTTGAGCCAGTCTACGCAGTGCAAGCAAAAACGGGAGCTTGACAAATTCACTTCAGTGTCCCTTTAACGTCGTGTGCCCCCGGAAATGCTCTGCATTTGATCGTGCCCCTCGCGAGGGGGATGTTTCACTGCGTCGCCATGCGAACAGTTTGCCACGCTTTAGTTTCAGTTCTTTGTTTGCTGGGGTGCCGACGAGCGGCGCCACCTCCTCGCACTTCGCCGCGGGAGGATCCGCGGTGGCGGCGAGAGATGGCGCTGGCGTCTCCGCGGCCGCGTCTGTTTCTGAGAAACTCCTCCGGCGTGTGCCGACCAAGAGACGCGGTTGTCGGTGGGGACCATCGTCCCAGCTGCGCCGTAGTGGCGTCTCCTTCCCCCCGTGGCGTGTGCGCTGGTCGCTCTCGGGCTCCGGGTCCTTGAGACGACCTTCCTGTCTTTCTACCTCGCTCTCACACAAACACTCATTTCTTTATCCCTCGCCCATGCACTTATTCTATTCCAGCATGAAGGCTAGACTTCTGCCAATTTACTCGGACGTCGTAACTGAGCTTTAGGAACGACAAAAAGTAGGTTCTGTAGCTAATAACAGGTTCGAATTTCAGATTTACAAAAAGCCAGCAATTATACTGGACTAAAAGGCCACTTTACAAGTGCCCTTTTAGGGATACTATAAATCAGGCATGTTATCTGAATGAGGGTCCCCTTTCAGTCAGTTGACTCTGGGACCCTCGTCTGCATACTAATATGTTTGTAATCCTTCCTTGTAATAAACTTTCTCTTTCAAAAAAAAAGAAACACCTTAGAAGGGAGATTTGCCGCAAAAAAAAAACCCTTTCGCACTTACCCCCGCCTTTTAATATATATCCACCTGTGGGCATTGAAGTGTCCACCAAAAAAATGTGCATTCTGCTCTTTGTTCTCTTGAATTTTATTTCAACCTACACAAAAACCGCTTTTGGCCTGAATTTCCAACGAGTCGAAAGGTCCAATTCGTCACGTGATCGGCGAGACGAAAGGTCCAATCGAGCCTGAATGTCCAACGAGAAGAAAGATCCACCGAGTCTGAATGTCCAACGAGACGAAAAGTCCAGTGAGACGAAGGGTCCAATAATACTAAGGGCCAAGGCCCCACTGTTTTATTCAAGACAGGCATTTGTTGTGAAGATTAAGACGATAGCGGTAGGTTCAAGCGTGTTGTGCCAAATGTTACGCTATGTTAATAAAATGGTCGTTGCGACAGTGCAGGTAGTCGTGTACGGGCCTCACCTTTGCGTCAATATAAAGCGTTGCACATGAACGTGCCGTACGGGATGGCTTTCGTCAACCTCCTCAAAATATTTCCACCACAAAACAAACAAGAAAGTGTGATTATGAAAATCTATAAGACTAATCTGTTTGTTCGTGGCACAGGGTACCATCATATGATTAATGGCGCGTGAAGACTGAACCGGAAATCACAAAATTTCACCAATTACTCTTAGGCCAGAAAAACGAACTTCTGCTCAATTGATTCTTTTAGCAATGTAGGGGCTATCTTCTCGATTTAGCTGGAGCACTCCTTAATGGTTGACTAGAATTAACGTGCACATAAAATTATCTGACCCGCTACGAGAATAAATACTTGCATTCGAGCAGTATCGGCAGCTGGCGCTCTCTCTTGTTCACTCCTTTGTTTGAAGTATAGCTGCCCATCCTTGGGGGGTATGGGAACTGAACAACCGGGTGGCAGATTAACCGTTCGTCCGCTCACATTTACTCCCTAAAGGGTGTAATGATTGGGGCAAAGTCAAGTAGTCCCCCAGAAGACAAACTTTTAGTTCTTTTTGCCTAAGCATGCATGCAGTCTTTTTAGGCTGACTATGCAGAAATAACGTTTTCAGAAGGTTGAAATTTTGAGCGCAATTGGCCTTTGAGCCTACCTGGACTCACCATCCTACAGGACGGAACAGGCTCCCATGCAGTACTACAACTTCAATGCACCATGACTCAGCTAACCAAATTCATCCACCGCACCAAGCACAAACGGGCAGGAGTGAAGGAACCAGACAACATCCGACTTAAGCTTTTCTCATAAGGCACGTTATGTGCGGCACACCTTACCTGTCTCTCAAGCCAGCCGAACGGCGAACATTCTGTACTTGTGACATGACGCCATAATATCGATCACTCCAGGTGAACAGGATATGCCTTTTCGTATGCTGTGAATGATCTCATGGTGCCTTGTCACAAGCACAGACACTTACGCACAGAATAGTAATAGAAGTAAAACGAGAACAAAGCAACAAACGTGAAAGAAGAATTGTAAGCCTTATTTCGGAAAGTGGGGTAACCTGGCACAGAAGACGACAGCTTATCTGAAACCAGATGACCGGTATCGACAACAATGAACCGCAGGAGTACAGTATTATAATTTGTACTAGCTGCTATGTAATGATTTGTGGCCATCCAAAGCTATCGACAAAAGAGGTTTTCTGATCGTCTGCTACCTCATTCGGCTCCTTCCCACCATGAATTGTCATCGCTCATTTCATTTTGCATATCCCAGGTGGCACCACTGATCCAAGATCAGCTTGCCCGTCCATAATGGCTGCCATTTTACCATAGTCAAAGATCGATATTATGTATTTGCAGAATAAACGGGTATCTACTGTTGTTGCTCCCAGTGCCAAACAAAATAGACCACAAAATGCGACCTCCGTGTGAAGTTTGAGCGCGAACGGAGCAGCGATACGCTCAGGAAATTTTCATTTCCTGAGCGTATTTTCATTTCATACGCTCAGGAAGTGTTCCATTTATCGATGTAACACATGTCCTGGTGCTGAGTCTATGCTGCTGAGGGCATCGTCAAATTTCTAGTGTTGCGGACAGATGAGGAAAGGGAATCGATGAAAAGAACACGGTTTTTGAAAAGTGAATACTATGATAATTCCAAGGCTTGAAGTTAGTATTTGGGTTTGCTCTTGTGACAGCGTGAAGGACAATAACGTCGTTTTTATAAGTGGGCATGAAATTTAGACGAAATATCAGAAGGAAAGATATTGAATGAGAATGTTTTATCTCAATAACTGATTAATATGTGAAATCCTGGATTACAAATATGACACATCAAACGGACGCCTTGATGAGACCGAACTGAGAATATACAACCCTCATCTGCATCGACCGCTTCTTACGGGCTGCGAGCAGTTGACGGACACTCACGCGCGTACACGGTGAGTGTCAGGCGACTGTCGTAGCACCTCCTTTTTTTGGATGGACGAACACGTGACTGTTTGCTTGTTTGCTTAGCGCTCGCTTGCCTGCCATGGCATGAAGGTCGGGAACATTATTTTTTTCGCTGATACGAGCGCACACCAACAAAACGAGAAAAACCCTGACGGTTTTCCCGAATGATAAAACAGGTCCGAATGAAAAAACTGGAGTCATATTATTTCGGCACCCACAGCAACGTACTCGCGACCAAGCTTGCTTTTGTCAATAGCATTGCAGGCACACTCAAATTTTATGGCGTAAATCAGAGGTGCCAGGCGTACATTTCACTTCAAATTATCGTGTAAAAGTTATTGCATGTGAAAATGCAGAAGGTCCCACAACTATATTGTGGTAGAGGGCATTCAAGGTAACTTCAGAGTGCCCCAGACATTCATTTAATATTAAGATCCTCAATGTCCAACGAGACGAAAGATCCTCCGGGACGGAAGGTCCAATCGAGCCTGAATGTCCACCGAGACGAAATATCCACTATTAAACCTTTCGTCTCGTTGGACCTTTAGATGCTGAATCCACTGAAACAAAGTTAACGTAATGACTTGCATAGTTTCACAGTGTTTTAGTAAGCGTATTTCGAGTTCGCAACCAATTTTACATATTGTGAAACCGCCACAGTTCTACTGCACTATTGTTAGTCACAACAGTTACCAAAGCCTGAAAGGAACTTTACATTTTTTTGTGTATGTCAGCAGCAGCTGAAAATGCCTTGCTGTAAACTAACTTTGTACCAAACATTATGCTTGCATTATGGCGCACACATATGTTTCGTTGCCGCTGTTGTACATCACAACTTTACATTAATCAGGCAGAGTTAAAATGACAGCAAGCATACCCCACATTTTTTATTGCGATAGTATGCCCGTTGGCATAAATACTATGTCACAGGTATGTAAAACAAAATATATAAAATATAAAATCAGCAAATGTACAAAAAGGCCATTAACTGCGAAAGTAAAATTAGAATTCAATAAGTACACTTGAAACACAAGAAAAACAATATTTTTATGCAAAAAGTGCAATAAAACCAATATCTTGCAGGTAGGTAGTTTATTGTTTATGTGACTGACTTCTTGTTTGTACCTGTAATTCTGCCTTAACAGTGTGAAGTATTCATTACGTCTGTCTAAGGTGTAGCTTATAAGCCACTTAACTGCTCTCACCAATGCTACAGATCTGTGAGACAGGATAGTTGAGCAGACACCAATTTATTTGAGAGCAGGCCTCAGGTACGTGTCGGTGTACAAACATTCAAATTCAAATAACATACTAAAATACAAACTAATATATACACAGGCAAACAATCCAATGTGGAGTAATAATGTGGAAATCAAAGATCACAAGACCACTCGCACTTTGTTGTACAGATACCAGGACACTGCACCTCTGTGCAATTATAACTCACGGGCATTGCACAAAGCCTCCACAAAAATTGTTACAGGCGTTAACGTTTGCGCGCCGCAATCGCAAACGGATACGCCTCGTTAAACGACAGTTAATGTGCCCGCTAACGCAATGGGCGCGCTAAAGTGTTGCTTTCCGCTGTACTAAAACTCTCTACTGTCTGTACAGTGACGACTGCCTCATCGTCGACTCATGGAACCTTTCCTCGTTGTCCGAAAGGTAGCCACGAACAACGGCTGCGATCAGAGACGTCAGTGACTGCTTTCCACTCGCACTTTTGACATAGTGGGCCTTGAGCACCCTGTTTTGGGCTTCAATGCCGTTATTTGTCGTTAGAGCAACGTTAAATCCAAGCCTGTGAAACATTACCCACAGCTCCTTCACACTTAGCCACACCGCTTCAAAGTAGCTGCGAAATTTTCGTTGTTCTAGTACTCTGAGCTATAAGCAAGAACCGGTAAGGTAAGGTTAATAACTACCACATGTGGGCGTCAGCTTCCCGGCGCGCAAGGCCAGCCGCGCACTCTGAACGATCGACCGCCTCGCACGAACGCGACGCCCGAAACCACGACGACCACGACACGACGGAAACAAGGGGAAAATAGCTCTCTCTCTCTCGATTGCTTATTAACCTGACAGAAACTTTTGCAGATCGACGCTGCACTTGCTTTAAATAACCGGCCGACGCCGACGTAGAGAAAACACGCACGGCACGATTTGTTTTGGGTTAAACAAGAAAGTGACGAAACCATCTTTGTCACGTGACGTCCGGTCTTGACGTCACGACCTTTATGATCACGAGACAGGAGCGCGAGGGGGTGTCATAGAGATCGGGTGTGAAATGAGGCTCACCCGTCGCAGGCGGGGCAGCCATCTTAGAATAAGCAAAGTCGTCACACGCGCGCGAGAGGGCGCCCGCATCGCCCCGCCGCGCTAGCGGAGAGGGCCGCGACGGTCCGCTCAGGCTGCGTTTTCTTCTCGCTCCGCTAGCCCGCTTAGCCACTAAGCGGAGAGCGCATGCGCAGTCGCACTCCCGCTCCGCTTAGCTGCTGAGCCGAGCGTAAAAACGCCAAACTAAAACTCTCTATTCACACAGCCGCTTTTCACCCCGTCACGCCACCGTCACGTCACCGTCTTCCGTCCTGGGCGACGGTTTTTCGGGCGATTTCTCGCCGAAAACGTTGCGACGTTGACGGGAGGCCGAGCTCTACGTTTCCGCCTCGTCAACGCGACGGGACCAGGCCCCGCGCTAAACCAGCTAATCAGGAAACAAATTTTTACGGCTACATTTAGGGAAAAGTGACCACAAGCCATTTTCTTTACTTTTCAGATTAAGCACACTCAATGGACCTCTCCCGGGGTACGTCACGCGGCGGCCGTGACGTCACGGCGAACGCACGTGCTGGGTGTGGCCGGGAGGGTGGTTGGCAAAACATTCGGACCGGCGCGCGGCGCGTATGCAGTGAGGCTGCATTATACGCGCGCAAAAGTGGAAGTTTGTGTTTATGTGTTCGGTTTTCTGACGCTGGTGGGTTGCTGTACTCTCGGCTAAGCAAATCGTGCGAGCAAAATCAGCGGCATCAGGCTTTTCCGCGTCCCCAAACAGGTAAATTCGGCGGTATTGTGGATGCGCGCAATGCGCCGAAGAGGCGAGCAGCACAAGCAGCGACATCGTCCGCTCTTACTCATAGCAACGTTTCTCATTCTCGAACTTCTGCTGTTCTTCAAAGCGCAGTCATATCGTCTACATTGGCAGTCCGCGCTGATTACTGCCATGAAATGATGCTGTTTATCAACCATCTGCTATCATGCAGCACCAGCAGAAATTAGTACCGGGGGTTGGGGTCAGATGGAAACTTTCTTGCTGGGAAATATTGTCATGTTTTGATGAGATAGAGTACTGTATTAAAAATACAATGAATGCCTGACCTGCTTAGCTACGCGAAATAAATGTTTCGAAGAAGTATCCGCGATAGCCGCCTGCCGCCAAATCGACCACGACAAGTTTGGTCGTATGGGGGATCTGTTCAAGACGAACAAAATTCATTGCTTGTAAATGCAATAAAGTTTTACCTTGATGAAAGATATGCCTTAAGGACGCGGCAAAACTGATATGCTTGCCGTGCTCACATGCATGTAGCATCATGCCTTCGGCGCGAGATGGGCCGCTCACGCGTCTCGAAAAAACTCGATATCTGTTGGCCCTAAGCGAACGGACTCAGTGAATGTATTCTTTTGTTGCGGCCTCCCGACGCCGGCGAATTCAGCGGGTGTACAAGGACACTAACTTTAACTATCATGAAATAATGAGTACCGATAATTATTTCAGTGCCACTGTCGCAAGCTATACGCACTAACAATATGTGGCTGCTATGTTACTCTCACAATGGCGATGAGCCGTTTCGCGATGTTACTGGGGAAAAATGTAACAAAGCAATCGGTCACCTACGTATGAGCACGACATCATCGCGATAATTTTATTTGAATAATTTTTGGTTTTTGCTCTTTATATTTTTGTTTCGTTGCTGCTAATTTTACTTTTTAATCTTTTCATGCTTTACCTTTCCTTTCCCCCCTCGACATGAAATCGTTCGTAAGCCACTGTATCCGGGCGACGCAGAGATACCAAGAACAGGGAGCGTATACGCTGCCTGAGGCACCGCGCTCAGCTTAAGTGGACCTCGAAAACAATGAATGAGCTTTCCTTGGTATGTGCCCTAACATAAAGCATCATAACAAAACATCCTTGGAACGCGTCGCAACATCAGAATGACTCGTTAATGCTGTTCTGTCACGCACTGATTATCCGAAAGCGTCACTCGTCATATACGAAAGTGTTGAGGAGGTTGTTGGTGCAGAAAGCTACATGGAGGTGCGAATAGCTAGACCCCCACCTGTAATGTAGGCGGCCAGCGACGGCCCGAACCATCGGCACATCATTCCTTTCGGGCACCGCGCGGCCAGGCCAGGCCGGCAGCGCAGGCGCGTTCTGCCAACCGAAGCCGCATTTCGCGGCCGCCAGCAGGCGCCACCCGTCGCGCACGTGCGCTTCGTGACGTCACGGTGTTTACATACAGGGAGAGGTCCATTCTAGGCTAAAGTGATCCCTAGGCAGACGACCCTGTAAGTACATTAACGGAGAGCTCCCGTACGAACGCTATTCCGTTTACGCCTCCGTCGCGGTTTCTTGACGTGACGGTGCCGTGACGGAGAAGGTGACGGCTGTGTGAATGAGGGCTAACTGTGGTGGGCGCAGGACAGTTGGGCCATGTCGACAAGACGGTCCCGTCAATCGCGAGGCAGCGCACGCTCGCGCCTCCGGGGAGTATGGCCTCGGTCGTCGTGGGGCGGGCGTGTTTTTCGTTCGCTCCTGCGCGGCCGGGGCGGGGGAGAGAGAGAACAAGACTTTATTATCACTATCCGGCGTGTGAGGGAGTGGGTCATGCCGCGCAGGGCTTCGCCACCCCTCTGTCTCGCTAGACCTCTATGTTGCCTGACTTATCATTGGCTACTAGGAGTAGTCTCTGTTCGCCTCTGCCGGGCCAACGCAGCATCGAGCCGCTGGATAGCTTGGAGTTGCATCGCCTGATGGGGCGACGTGACGCACTGTTCAATGTCCGGTGGAAACGAGTCCCAGGTATTCCCCTGCACGGGAACACCACACCCCCACATCAAGTGGGCTAAGGTAGCCGGTCCGTCCCCGCACGCACTGCACATTACACTCGCAAACAATCCGGGGTTCACATGTCGAGCGAGTGCCGGTGTGAGGACAGTCCTGGTTTGTAGTTGTCGTAGGCCGGGGCGGTATCGCGATTATGCCGGGCACGCGTCGCGAGCCATGGGTGATTGTTTCGGGCGGCGCGCTCTGCTGCGTGGGGCCGTCGAGTGCTAGCTCCCGCTCGCCAGTAACCGCTCGCCTGCCTGGAACTTCACTCTAAGAAAAAAGGGTAGGAAAAAAGGAGGAAATCGAGGGTTTTCTCCCCCGGACCAGCGAGATTCTCCCTTTAGCTAATTACACGTAGCGCCCTCTGTACGGCCTCTACGAAACACCGAAATGGGGGAGGAAATATTCTCCCCTGTCGTCTGCGATCTGCTGTCGGCGCCGGCGCCGAAAACGAAACCGTTCATCGTTGCACTGCGGCTTTCGCCGATCGGGCGCACAGGACGACTATGACCAACTCCTCCCCTGTGATGTGCTGCTTGCTTGTTTTCTCGCTGTCTTTCTTTTTATTATTACCATGTGCCCGCCACGCTAACGCACGGCTCGCCAGCCGTGTGTTTGAAGCACATTTTGTGGGCACCGCTGCATGCTTGCTGTGTGCGACTCGCCTGCGCCCTGTTCAACGTTACCACTGCATTTGTGAACGTTTTATACTGACGCCCAAGTAAAAGAGGTCATCATATGTCAAACTGCCGCTTTTTTCGTCACCAAGCATGGACCGCAGCATAGGGTAAGTCTCGTGCCCCGCGCGGGGTACGAGATCTAGCCCCCTCGCGGTGGCTCCTGCCCCGCAGAAGTGACGTCAAACTAAACTAGTCACGTGACTTCCTGTGACGTCACTATTTTTTTTTTTGCACATTTGAAGACGTTTTTTGACGGCGTGTGTGTGCGCCATGTGGGATTCCGGCCTTGGCTCCAACCGCAAGCCTGCGCAACGTTACGTCCTTATCCTCCCTGTTCTGTGTTATCGCCTTGCACAGCGGCTGCGTCGCGGCGCTTTTTTCTTGTTCGGAGGGTTGTTTGAAATGATTTATTGAGTATTTTTCGTGAACTTGCTGCTGCTAGTCTTGGTAAGCCTAACGCATCCTATTTTGGCAAGCTGCTTCGCCCTGCTTTTTTCCGTGCTCCTTTTGTTGCCGTTAAATATGTTGCTAGCTTCATATTGTCTTGGAGTTCGCGTGCCATCGGCTTTATGCTCCTGCATTCGTTGTCTACTTGTTCCGATCGCTACTTGCATTCCAAGCCTTGTATTTTGATTCTGGCGTAAAACGTGCGGATCAGTTTTCCAGCGCTTTGCGCCGTGGCTAACGAGGTAGCTGACTTTGATGACGTGATAGCGCGAGCGACGCAGTGTCAGCGGCGTCAGTGTGCACGAATCAAGTATCGTCAGGTAACGCAGGGCATCGTCGAACGCAATCCGTCCTGGCATGTAGCCTGTTCTGCAATTTTTCTCGCGGGTACTGCGAGAAACCTTACTACCCCGCGGAAACGATCCGTGCACGCTGCATGCAGGGAGCGCAGCTCCACTTTCGTGGGTGGCCTGGTGAATGGGAGAGCCCAGCAGCCGCCCGTCCATGGGCAGCATAGGTACTCAGCTATCGCTGAAACCAACCGCCCACTGGCTGGCTTCTTGTGCAAGGAGGCTCAAGCTCCAAATGTGCAAGTTCGGGAGAAGTCAAGCCGATAAGATCGCCGTTTGTGCCAAGCTTGACACTTGTGTTAAATAGTGCTTTCAAGTTTGGTGTGCTCAAGGTAAACAAGTGACTTGTTGTTCATCTATGTTTTTCGAATTTGTTCCTTCGAATAATACTATTGTGCTTTCATGATATGCAAGACTTCAAATGAGCTGCGAATTCTAAGCAATCTCTAGGCAGCTATTATTGAATGCACAGGAAACAATGTTTTGTCTACCTTGAAATTTTCTACATAGGGTACGTGGAACTGCCAGCTAGCAAGTTTAATGAAAGGTTTTTATCTGCTCAATTATAGTAAAGAGGTAGCAAGGGATAGATAGGATAGCCCTCCCTCCTTACCAGCTGATCGTCTGGCCGCGTCTCATAACTTCGTTCACAATTACCGCATGGATTTTATTTCCCTAACCTTTGCCCCAGTGCCTTCTTCAACCCGGTTAGCCAACAAAACGTCATCCTGCATCTGTTCTGATTATGTATTTTGGTACGCTAGTTTTTTGTTTACTCGTGTTTGGCTTGGAAGTCAACATAACCAACAACAATACTTTCATGCCCACTCAGTTGGATGGCCAGTAATGGTGAGAGCTTCTCTCGAAGGCTTACAGTGGATTCACGAATTCTGATTGACTGTGACATCAATGTACCCATCCGGAGCACCCTGTGGAATTCAACTTGACGTAAATACTTGTGTTCACAGCTGGTAATTGTCTGCTCTGTGTTTCGGGGAGGGGGTGAACAGTAAAAGTTTCTAATTGCAAGGAGATATGTCATGCTCTTTTGCTTTTTGACTCTGTGCTGTGTAAAAAACTGTTTCGGCTAATTGCTTAAGTGACTATGCTTAGTCGTAAGGGCCATAATACAGTGTCCCATATTTTGTTTGCAACGATGCATACCCAGCAGAGCCCAACTGCTAGAAAGCACATTCTCTGGTGGTGGTAATTAGCTTGAAAAAAAAAAAGGGGCACTGAAACTATTTTTTAAGGTAACAAGCCTAAAAAACAATTTATGGAACAAATCTACGGGGGAATGGCTCTTGTACAGCTTGACATTACCCTCTCCCGAGAGTACTTAATACCTTGTGCAGGAACTGGAGCCAAGGACACCTATGTGGACGTGAATGTCTTTATTGTTGTTTGTGAATATTGCAGTACAGCTGAAAGCTGTAAGTATCCTGGAAGGCTTCAACAATAAAATGACTCCAATGAACATACTTCTGCTTTGGTGTCAACGGGCAGCATGTGAGCATTGATAAGTGCTTCGCTGTTGACATTTTTGTTACACAAAAACAGGCTTGATCAGGCACTGTAGCAAGTCCATGAAAAAACACGGGAAAGAAACTGGACAAAAAAGCTGCGAACACATGGACACTGTTCATCACAGCACCTTTCCTTGTGCTTCAGTACTGTTATTGTCGCTGTATTTTTCCCTAAAATATAAATCAACTCTCCCAGATTCACACCTTCAGACAGAAAGCAAACATGGTGTTTGTCAATCACAAGTGATTCTACCAAACTTCCGTGGCTGTGAAAAAAGTCAGCTCTACTTTCTCTGCACGGTCTGTGGTGTGAAGTTCCTTTTCCAAATAAAACGCAAGGGTTTCTTGGCACAATACACAGAAAAAGTGCCAAATAAGCAAGTGATGCCTTCTAGCACTACACTACAGTCCTGCAGGAAAGCCAAACAACCAAGTGATCTTTTTGCTTGAGTGCAAAGCTCTGCAGAGAAGCCAAGAAAGATTCCTTTTTTGTTGACACCAGTCTAGCTGGCCAGTATCTGGCTGGCAAGTGGGCATTTGTTTAGTGACCACTGCTTAGGGGCACAGTAGGCAGGCTGTTGCAGAGGCTACGAAGAAAAAATACAAGGTTCGTTCATTAAAAAGACTTCTTTGCCCAAAAAACAAATGACATCAATTTTATTGTAAACTTCAAACAAATAAGATAGTACAGAAAATGTGTAGAGCAGTGGAAGTTCCATACACATTTTCCAGCTATTTCTCTATGACATCACAGAATCTTGTTTGTGCAATTGACAGCCACCAACCGAACCCACCGTAAAAAAAGCATAACTGGGCAATTGCAGTGGGGCCTCCATTCCGTTTGATCGTATCACTTGAGTGCTAACGTACAGTTAACACAGATAACTGCATTTACAGTGCACGTCCATATGACGTCACTCGTGCCCATATTACACCAATGCAGTTTGAAATTGGGATGTTTTTCACCATTTCTTTTGGTTAAACTCCCACCATTACAGCCTTGACCTTTGCCTATCAATTACATTTGCAGTGTGTTCGCTGCATATACCCATGGACACAAACAATCCGCTGAGGCTTTCACGTTCCAGGCACATCTTAAGATTCTCTTTGACGTAGACTATTGAGCCTGCATAGAACCCATGGGTTTTCATATGATGGAGACATGATGGTTGGCCAAGTGTATACCCTTCCTGTTACCGTCTGTACAGCTTCTTCTCTGACCCTATCGGCTGGGTGTCCTGAATTAAGTCCTTTGCATGAGGGGACTCGGTAAAATATGGCCAACATAGCATATACTGACACATATACAGAGACGTGAAGGTTATGCCAATGCAGCAGCTATGGCATGAAGCGCCTAGCTAGTGTACCTTTTGGAGGACCCAGTTCCTAATTTGTCGTAGCATCATGTGTGTGCCAATGTGAGGAGCTGAATGCATGATGGAAACTACCCAGCCACAATCTGGGCCACGGGATACGAGACTGCCAATGTTCTCACTCTTTCACATACTTTGTATCGCAGATGTATTTCTGCCACATTTTACTGTAGTGAAATGGCTCACCACTACAGCTGCAATAATTTCTTCTGAAAAATCTTTTCAAGCGCTGAATACCATGCATTTATGATGCAAGAAGCCCATGATCACCAGACTTTTCCGCGCACAAAACTTATTTCGGGTAAACAATTCTAAGCCACAATTCAGTCCACTCGAAAATACATACAAAAAACGCGACAAACTGCAGATTTTCGGGTCTTCTTTGCTAATCTCCTTAAAGGGGAAACTACTGTGCTGGGTTGTACGCGGTACATGTGTGGGAACACCAATGATTACCTTTTCTAGCTATCCGTGGTTTGCACTTCTAATGCGCACATGCGACCAGTAAAATATCAGTGGCCGCGTCCAGCCTACGTCCTGAGCACTGTAAGTTCCGCGCTGCTGTCATTTTGAAAACACACCGCGATTTCAGGCCACCCATTTAAGCATTCTGAACTTGCCGTGGTGCAAACTGTTGTGCCGTGGTGCAAACTGTTGATAGCAGATGCCGCCGCGCGGACATGCCGCAGCAGGCTCACATAATCACGCTCGGACGGTGTCTTTTCTTGCGTGGGACGTGGGTTGTTCGAACGGGGCCACTCGGCTGCGCGATGTCGTAGATCTAACGCAGGTACCATCGGCATACAGCAGGCGGTCACAGGTCAGCATTACTCGAGAGGATTTCGCTACCGTGTGGAAAGGCTGGCTTGGTGCCCGCATACGGCAACGTTCTCGCACATTCTGATAGTGCTTCTAACTCTATCAACTCTGCTTCATCTACGTTGTCGACCCAAGAAATTCAGGCATTCAGGACTTTCGGCACTTTCGGATACGCCATACCGCCAACAGCGGCAGCATCGGCGGCTTCCGCAAGAACGAACAAAAAAATTATTTTATAAAACTTCTAGCAAATGAGTGGCTTCCTAATTTTTTATTAAAATGTGAAAAAAATGTGCTTTTTGTATTCTACTACGCAAACTAATAACAATTGCTGTTAATATGACGTCACTATGACGTATATATGACGTCACGCGGGGCAGGAGCCGTTGCGAGGGGGCTAAATCTCGTGCCCCGCGCGGGGTTGCAGAGCCTGCCTTCGGTAACATTTGTGAATGGTTGCCAGACCAGCGGTGCGCTCTACGGTAAAATAGCGAAGGCGAAGCAATAAGTATCATTACCCAAACATACCTGCCGTACTGTTTCGTGAAACGTTTTTTTTTTTTTTTCTTTGAGCTATTTTACTGCTTCTTACAAAACCTCAATTAATAAAAGTTTGCAATAGCACGAGTTTAATTTGAGAATAAGCAAAACCACCTAAGGCTTACGCACTGCCGTGGGGTATCGAAACAAGCAACGATCTCACTGTTCTACCTGCATTCTCGGCGAGCAGGGCTATAATACTTGTCGCCGTTTCCAATGTCTTGTTGTGGGTTGTGATCATGCGGACATGAGTTAAGTGTACTATAGGTTGTGGTGTATTATGCTTGCGATGTTGTATGTTGCGTGTATTGTGCGTTGGCAGTGCCATTAATGAAGTGTATGTCGCTGTGTTGTGCTAGTATATTCTTCCCAATATATGTGCCCGCCCACATGCGGCCTCTGTGATGTTGGCTGCATAGAGTTTCATACTTGTAAGAAACTCTATGGTTGGCTGTAATAATATACGTTATCCATAAAGGAAACCAAGCAAAAACACCTTGATGTAAGTGCCCACTGATGGTGATGCTTAGTAACTGCCCATCCCTCCCTACTTTTTTTTGCGTCATCTATCGGTCATTTAAAACGTTTACGGTTGCTTTACTTCGAGCACGCCAGGGGGCGAGCATTGTCATCTCCTCGCTCGGACGGTTGCGATGGTTGCGACAGCGACGGATACGTTTTAGGGGCGAAGCTCCTAAAGCCATGGGTCTGTCCATCCCTTGTGTCTCGTGGTACGTGACCGCCGCATGCTTTCGGAGATGTCGCAAAGTGGGCCGCGTTGCACGCGCAAGAACCGGCTGCAACCGGCAGCGCAAACTCGGCACCGGGAGCGCGAGCTTGTCTGTGTTCGCCAACAGAGGCGCGAGCGCACGTGCACTGCGAGGGGGAGATCACGCAAGAGATCACGCCACGAACGCAGGCAGTCGTTCTCGGAGATCGAACGAGACGCAAGGACCTTTGCTCGTTTCCTCTCGTCTTGTTCGGGCACAAGTTCGCCCTAAATAAAAGTTCTTTCTTTACCGTTGTGTCCCATCCTACGTGACAAATTGTGGTAGAGGTGCGGGGTAGTCCTCGATGGCGCGGGGTCTATCACCAGGTCTGGGCCTGGGAGCATTGACTCCGAAAATAAAAGTTGATTTGTACAATGTACGCACACAGTCTTACGTCTTTCTTAATAATGTATGGGCGAACTTTCACGGGAGAGTTACGGTTACCGATGATCTCCCCCTCTCGAGCTTCGCCCCACTTATCATCATTCATTCCGTGGATATGACGTGATTTTTTTCGTGCTGCCTGCATTGCCTTTGCGCTGAGATTGCAGACGATCCGCGTTTTGATGCATCGGTTGTAGCAAGGTAAGACGACTAACAACAACTGGTTGTTCTCAAACGGCCGCTCTGGATGCTTGTGATCTCGAGTGCGGTGAACGGCGCGGGTTACGAGCCTTTCGGAAATAAAGGCGAGCATTTTGGAAGCAATCGTATGACTTCTGCTTTGTTACGGCGGCGCGTTCGCTCTGAACGCGTAGGCGGGCGCGCAGCGAGACGGATGCAAGAAGTCGCGCATATACGATTGGTGACATCGCTTGCTAACCGCAGTTCTGTGCTCGTAGTAATTTCTCTTGTTATTTTAGCGCATTTTAAGCGCACACAACCACGGTAACCTATGTATTTGTACTTCCTCGATCCTCAAACCGATCAGCTCGCTAGGCCTTTCTCGCATGACAAGCCTTGCTTGGGTGACGCTGCCAGGGGAGGAACACTCCTCCATTAGCTCACGAAAGGGGGAAATCTTCCTCCACTCCTAGGGGTAGAAACGCGCTCCTCCCTCTTAAAGGGGGAATCTTTCTACCTCTTAGGGAGAAATATATGATATATTCCTGTTCCACCCTTAAGGAAGAAACTACCACATCCTTTTTTCTTAGAGTGTTCACCCAGCAAGCTCCCCTCACTTCGGACCACCGCGCACGACTCGTCGCAGCACAGCCTCGCCTCTACGCTTCACCGCTCCCGTCGAGAACTTCTCCCGGACGCAGCATGTCGCCAGGACCTGTGTTTGTGGTGTGTACTGTGCTCGGTGGCCCCCAGTAACTGTGGCAACGCTTCTTTTCTTAGCGGCACCTTATCTTTTTGTTTTCTCTCTTTACCTATCTCCTTTTTCTCTACCCTATCCTCACCCCCTTCTATATTTCCTACCCCCCGGACTGGGTTGTATGCTGGTGAGCCCCCAGATGGGCTCAAAATTGTCCCCAGTCCATTTCTTTTCCTTTTCCATCGCACCACCTACCTACCTACGCTCGCGCCTCCGTCGCCTCCGTGGGGGCGCTTGCCCTCACCCTCGTTGCCCTCGTCACGCGCTTGGGCGCGTCGACACGAGAACGCGTGTGGAACCAAGCGCGCGGGCGTGTGCGTGTGGTTACCGCTTTAGTCGGGGTCGGCACATTGCTGGGCAGCTAGATCGCTATCCATCACGACTCCGAAGAACGCGCTGTCTTCATCGGAGTCTTGCGGTGGTGGGTCGACGGGGGCGCGGGAAAGGCAGTCGGCGTCGGAGTGTTTCCTGCCGGATTTATGGACGATTCTAACGTCGAACTCTTGCAGGCGTAAGCTCCACCGCCCAAGACAGCCGGAGGGGTCTTTCAAATTGGCGAGCCAACACAGCTCATGCTGGTCCGTCACAACCTTGAACGGTCTCCTATATACGTATGTGCAAAATTTTGAAATGGTCCATATAATTGCGAGGCACTCTTTCTCGGAGGGTGAGTAGTTTTTCTCCTTCGACAGACCACGGCTGGCATAGGCGATTACTTTTTCGCAACCACTTTGCTTTTGCAGGAGGACGGCACCCAAGCCTATATATATATCACTGGCGTTCGTGTGCATTTCCGTTTCGGCGTTTTCGTTGAAATGCGCGAGCACGGGCGGGCTTTGCAGGCATTGTTTCAGCTCGCAGAATGCTTTTTCTTGGGTGCTTTCCCAGCTGAAAGGGGTATTATCTTTCGTCAAGCGCGTGAGTGGCTCTGGAATGCGTGCGAAGTTTGCGACGAAGCCCCGGTCGTATGCGCGCAGTGCAAGAAATTTTCGCACGCCCTTATCTTTCGGTCTTGGGAAGTTCGCTATGGCTAATGTTTTCGTCGGGTCAGGCAGGACTCCCGTGGAGTTGAGGACATGGCCCAAAAACTTGAGTTCCTCGTACACGAAGCGGCACTTTTCAGGCTTCAGGCGGATGGCCTCGAGTACAGACTCCAACTTTGCAAGGTGTTCGTCGAAAGTCCGGGAGAATACCACAACATCGTCGAGGTATACGAGACAGGTGTGCCAATTCAGGCCAGCTGGCACGGTGTCCATGACTCTTTGAAACGTTGCTGGTGCCGTGCAAAGACCGAACGGCATCACCTTGAACTCGTAAAGGCCGTCCGGGGTTATGAATGCAGTCTTCACTCGGTCTCTCTAGTCCAATTAAATTTGCCATTAGCCTGTATTTAGATCTATCGATGAGAAGTACTTCGCGTGACAGAGGTGGTCGATGGCGTGATCGATTCGTGGCAGGCGGTACACGTCCTTTTTGGTGATTTCATTCAGCCGCCAGTAGTCAACGCAAAAACTTAATGTGCCGTCTTTTTTTCTTCACGAGTGCGACCGGCGCAGCATAGGGATTTTCGATGGCTGTATAATGTCGTCGCTGAGCATGTATTAAACTTGTGTCCGGATGGCTTCCCGCTCGTGTAAAGACACGCGGTACGGTGACTGTCGAGTAGGTCGGGCTCCATCTTCTTTTATAATTCGGTGCTTCGCTAGCGGTGTCTGAAGTAATTTTGAGTTCGACGAAAAACATTCGCTGTAACGGCGCCGCTAAGACAATAATTTGTTCCGTTCTTCTTGCGGTAGCGCGGGATTCACGTCGAAAAGATGCGGAAGCTTGAAGGTATCTTCGGGTGCTCGTTCAAAGTCGGCGACCGCGATCACGTCACTTGCTTCTTGCGTTTCTTCGAGGAACGCAATTGCAGCGCCCTTGTTGCAAACACACCGCTGTCTAGAAGCAACCTTTGGTCACTATCTACGATAGCGTCGACGTCAGGAGCAGCATCTTCAAAGTAGACGGTGATCATCAAGCTTGTGCAGAGCGGCAGGGTGACGTGCACATCAATGGCGATCCGTACAGCAGCACGGTGTTCGTGGTTCGGCTTCGGCGTCATGCAGTGATCAGAGGAAAACATTTACACCATCTTCCCACGAGGGGAACCATGGGGTAGATGCGACGCATCGGGGGTTGCCGTTGCGTTTCCGTTATGTTAGCGATGTCAGCGTGTGGATTGCTGTTGTTGTGTATCCTATTTACGCAGCATGTTCACCCCCTATGCGTCGCATCTACCCCATGGTTCCCCTCGCAGGAAGATGGAGTAAATTTTTAACCGAGCGCGAGCTGCGCGCTAACGCACAGCTGGCACGGCGACGGGAGCGAGCGCAGCCGAGCGCAAGCTGCGCGCTGACCACGCTGACGCACAGATGGCGCTGCGGTGAGAGCGGCGGAGCCCGCAGCTGCCGCGGGGAGGAGAATGGGGGAGAGATGCGGACTACGCCGCGACAACGACGCGGGACAAGGCAAGTTAAAAAGATGCGTTGCATCTAAACAGTACCCACTTGTTCTGTAGATCAATTATTGCACCATTGTCCGTCAAAAAGTCCATTTTCAAGAATTACGTCGCGGGAGCAGTTAGGCAAAATGACGAACGCGGAAGGGTATGTGGTGCCTGCCATCTATGATGACGCGTGATCTGCACGTTCCACTTGGCGTCACGAGTTGGCCTCCTGCTGTGCGTATGTGCGGACCGTCCCGTCTGGTCGGAACTTTCTTCAGCTTAGACGCAAATGATCTGTTCATTACTGAGTAGTCGGCTCCGGTGTCTATGAAGGCGACTACATCAAAGCCGTCGATGGACAACTGGACGTCGGACGCCGCCTGCCTGGAGTTCCGGGTGCGTCGGGCCGTCGTATCCGATTGTACGCGTTGTCGGTTGGGAACTGTGCGTCGTTGTTGTCGTCGGCTTCTCACCAGCAGGCCCGGTCATGTCCGGTATGCGTCGCACTGTTGGGCTGTCGTCGTGTTCGGGATTCACGTCAGGGTTAGATCGGGTCGTCGGGCAGTGGGTACGGTGTTCGGTGCGTCTTTGCATCGTTGGTAGGTTTTAGTTTTTCCGCCGTTGTGCAACTTCACCTCCAGAAGTTGCTGCTTTTAGTTTCCACCGCGTGGGCTGGGGGATGTATGTATGTATTTATTGCACAAAAAACAAGAAAGGAAGGTCCACCAACAGGCGTAAATTGTCTCGCCTAGGGGCGGACACCGGAACGCCTGCTGGTGTGGGGGAGGTGGGATAGGGAGGAAAGAGTACATAGGAATAGGGGGATAGGGTAGAGGGCTAACATAAATATATGAAACATGGGCAAGAATAACCTATATACAACGTTGGGTGAAAGAGAAAAAAAAAACACAAAAAAAAGGAAACACTAGACAAATAAATAAATATCAAAATACAGGACACGAAGGAGTAGGACACCTGCACACTTACACACACGCACTCACACACCCACACACACACACACACAGGAATTCTACCCTAACAGCTACACTCCACTGCGACCCGGGCAGTTACGTAGAGTTGTAGCTTAGTGCATTGTGGAGCCCCGAGGCCCCCAGGTATGCTCCCAGGGCCTCGAGCACTTTGTCCCGCTCCCTGGCATTTCCTGGGGGCCAAAGCAGTTCCTCGAGCGGCCGCACCCCTCGGAGCACGGCCAGAAGCTCCGCCCGCCCTGCCGCAAACTTGGGGCACTCGTACAGTACATGCGGCAGGGACTGCACGGGCGCTCGGCAGTGCGTGCAGGCGGGACTGGCCACCAGCCCCAGTCGGTGCTTCCGCTCTGACGTCCACGCGGCCCCCACGCGGAGGCGCAGGACGGCCGAGCGCAGTCGACGAGGCAGGCGTGATGCCCGCACAGGCGGCAGACCCCCTCCGACACGCAGCCGCGGGTCTGGATGCCCGGTGCGGAGGTGTCGCTGGATGAGAAGGCGGGCGTCGTCCGCTGCCGCCTGGGCCAACATGTCCGAGGGAGGCAGCGCGTGAGCCCCGGCGGCCAGCTCGTCTGCCCGCTCGTTTCCGTCCAGGCCGATGTGGGCGGGGACCCACTGAAGGCACAGCCGAGTGCCCCGGTCCGCCAGCTGCGCCGCTTTCTCCCGGATGCCCCGCACCAACAGGGAGTGCGAGTCGCCGTCCCGTAGACGCGCCAGGGCCACCCGGGAGTCGCACAGCAGGGCACAGCGCTCGGGCAAGGGCTCCACCTCCAGCAGCAGGTCCAGGCCCAGTCCGACACCCACCAGCTCGGCAGTGGCCGAAGATGAGGCATAGGGCAGCCGCGCCTGCCGGGTGGCCCCTCCCAGCACGGCTGCCGCTGCGGCCGACCCCTGCTGCTGCCGCACCGAGCCGTCCGTGTAGACAAGGGTGTGGCTTTCGAGGTCGCCCCAGATGACGCCCCGTGTCAGCTGCAGTTGTCCGCATGGGGGCGTCCGCCGCTTGCTGCGCAGACCTGGGATGTCCAGCCTCACTTCAGCTGTCAGAGCAGGAGCCGGGCCACCAGGTTGCGCATCCACGGGGGCCACCACCTCTTCGTAGAGCGCGAGCATGCGCCCCATGCGCGAGCGGTGGTGGCCCCTCAGTCGCTGCAGCAGCGGGCCGCCCCCCTCGGCGCGCCGCAGCCGGTCAATTTGGCCAAGCGCCCGCTGGTCAGCCGTCATCTCGAGGGTCCACGCCCCCGCCTCGGCCAGCGTCTTCTCGCACGACGAGCTCTGGGGCAGGCCGAGGCAAGCGCGGACCCCCTTGCGGTGATCCCTTTCCAGCTGCCGCCAGGTCGGTTTCCGCAGGCTCACCAGCGGCAGCGCATACATGAGGAGACCCACAGCGGAGGCGTTGTACAGCCGGAGAGCCGTCCGCTGTGAGCAACCCATGTCCCGGGCCACCATCTTGTGCACCGCCGTGGTGGCCAGCTGCGCCCTGGCTCGGAGCTCCTTGGCTGCCTGCCGGAAGTTCAGCCGGTGGTCCAGGGTGAGTCCCAGGTACCGCACCCTGGTCTTCCACTGGAGCTCCTCACCATCGATGGTCAGGCGCCGGGTCCGTGCACGGGCGGCGGCGTCTGGATGCACCAGCATGGCGTCTGTCTTTGACGCCGACAGCTGTAGGCCGACGCCCGCCAGCTTGGCCCGGACTGCATCCATGGCCGCCTGCAGCTGCCGCACAATGGCTCGGCCCTGACCCTTGGGCCCCAGCACCCACAGGGCGATGTCGTCGGCGTACACCGAAATGTACACTCGGTGGCCCCCTCCTCTGGGCAGGCAGCCTGGCAGGGCGGCCATCACCAGGTTGAAGAGGAAGGGGCTGATGACGGAGCCCTGTGGGGTGCCCACGTCCACCGGCTGGGGGGCCGACAGGGCGTCTCCCACCTGCACCTGCGCCGTGCGGCCCGTCAGGAACGCCTCGACAAAGCCCCGCAGCTTGCCCCCAATGCCAGCCTCCTCCATGGCCAGGGAGATGGCACGACGCTGCAGGTTGTCGAAGGCGCCCTTCACGTCCAGCAGCACCAAGGCCGCCACCTGCTTGGAGGCCATGGCGTGTTCAAGGGCCGCCACGACGTCGGCGATGGAGTCGGTGGCTGCCCGGTGCCTCCGGAAGCCCGTTAGCTGCTCGGGGATGGCCTCTTCCTCCGCTGCGATGGCCTCCATCCTCCGCAGTGCCACCCGTTCGAGCAGCTTGCAGCCACAGGATGTGAGGGCCACAGGCCGGTACGCCGTGACTGCCACAAGGCCCTTGCCTGGCTTTGGGATGGGCCGCAAGATGGCTAGCAGCCACTCTGGTGGCAGCCGGCCCGCGTCCCAAATGACGTTGTAGGCGGCCAGGAGCCGGCCGAACCCCACCTCATCCAGATTGCGCATCATCTGGTAGGTGAGGCCGTCCGCCCCTGGCGCCGACTTACGCTTGCAGCTGCGGAGGGCACTGCGGAGCTCAGTCTCCGTGATAGGGGCGTTGTTGAGGGGGTGAAGTACCTCCCCCGTCTCAGCAACAGCAGCAGCGGGCCCTGGTTCCGCCTGGTGTGGCGGCAGGAAGTGTGCAGCGAAGAGGTTGGCCAACTCCGCAAAGCTGGCCTGCTTGCGGATGGCCATGGCAGCCAGGGGGTTGCGGTTTCTCTGGGGCTTCAGGACGGCGTTGAAGATGCCCCAGAGGCGGCGGCAGCGTGGGTCGGCCTCCGAGCTGACGCATAGCTCGGCCCAGCGCTGCCGGCTCAGGCGGTTGGCGTGACGGCGGCAAGCCGCATCCACTCGCCGGTATGCTGTCCAGTCCGCCCGCTCCCCCGAGCGCTGGGCCTTCCTCTCCGCACGGTTGCGCACCGCCCGCAGCTGCAGCAGCTTCAGGTCCGGCGTGGTGGCCCCCTCTGCTACTGTGCAGCTCTGCGTGGCTTGTCTGGCGCAGCAAACCAGGCCCCGGAACAGCTCGGCTCCTTCCCCCAGGTCCTGCTCGGCAAGGCGGCGCCGGAACAGGTCCCAGTGGGTGACGTGGTGCAGTGCGGCTCGCTTGGCTGTCCTGTCGGGTGGTGCGATGTGCAGCGGGTAATGGTCGGATCCCCACGTGCTGGGCTCCCTCCTCCAGGTGGCCTCAACCCCGGCTGACACTAGGGTGAGATCAATGGCGGTGGCTGCGCAATTGCCCCGCCGGAAGGTGCTCTCACCAGTGTTCAGCACGGACAGGTTGAGGCGCAGCATGGCGTCCCACAGATGCTCTCCGCGAGCGTCTATCCGGCCATCTCCCCAGGCAGTGTGGTGTGCGTTGAAGTCACCACAGAGGAGATGGCGGACTGCACACAGGGACACCAGCCGATCCAGGAGGCACGCGTCCCAAGGCCGTCCAGGGCGCACGTACACACTGCACACTGTAAGTCTGCACCACCCGCACTGAGCCGCAACGTCACTGCCGCGCACTCTTGCACCACTGTCGTCACCGCACTGGTATCCAGCTCTGCGTGCTGCACATCGTTCCTCACAAACAGTGAGGCACGCGAGGTTCCTGGGGGGTGGGACGGGTCGCCACACACCACCTCCGAGCACTGGGCACTGTCACACGCCGTAGGGCTGTGATAGCCGGTGTAGCCCGGCAGGCGAGTCCCCCCCGAGCCGTCCCTTCCCACTCGCACATAGCTCTCCTGTAGAGCCACGACATGGGGCTCGTGCTGCAGCAGAAACGTACTCAGCTCCGCACGACGCGGTCGCAGCGAGTTGACGTTCCACTGCAGCACTGTAGGCACCAGGGGCTGTGTGCGGCGGCTCCTAGCCATGGCGGGGCTCGGGGTGTGGCTGTTCTTGTGAGGCCGGCTGCTTGCACAAGCTCTTCCGTCCTCGCTTCGACCGCACAGGGGCCGCCTGGCTGCTGGGCTGTCGCTGGGCTGTGTGCTGCTGCCGCTCCGTCCCGGATTGCAACACTGCTGCTGCCTGGCTGCTGGCGCATCGTAACGGGTGCGACAGGGGGCGGCTGGGGCTGCGTGGCCGCTCGCAGGGCTGCACGGACGCCCATGCGAGAGGCAGGCGCCGGGGCTCGTACCAGTTCCGCACACACACGACGCTCCTCCTGCCAGCGCGGGCAGGAGTGGTCCAGCACGACGTGGGGGCCCCCGCAGTTGGTGCAATAAGGCTTCGCGGCCTTGCACGCTGCCTTCAGGTGGGAACCCCCGCATCGCCAGCACCTCCTCTCGCGGTTGCAGCTCGCTGTGGCGTGGTCCAGCCTGCCACACCTGCCGCACTGCAGTGGTCGCGGTCGGCACACTCTCACCGGCCGTCGGAGCTTGTGCAGCGCTACCTCCGCAGGGGGGATCGACGCCGAAAAGCGCAGGTATATTGCAGTCCCCCTGCGAACAGCTGACTGCACCGGCACGGGCGTTTCGAGGCTGGAGGCGACTGCCTCGGCCGTGATCGCTAATGTCGTCGACCACGATAACACCCGTGCTGCTCGACGACGGCTGTCGCGGGCTCACGTCGATGCCACAGATGGTGGTGATGGCCAGTAGCACCTCCATGGCCTCCTCGGTACCCGCGTCCGCCGCCACGACGTTACGCTGCGCGTTCACACGCACGTCCACCACGCCAGGCCGCGCCGTGAGCTGCCCAGCGATTGCGTCGCGCGCCAGCTTCGCGAACGTTGCCCTCGGATCCTTCGGGCGAAAAAGGACTGTCCCGAGGGTTGTGGGGCGTGGGGGAAGCTTTTTCCCCTCGTTGCGAAGCCTACGTGCCGCTCTCTTACGCTTAGAAAGCGACACGACCTCCTGCCAGCCGTCCTGTGCGGTGTGGTTGCGGCTGCCGCCGCTGGCCGCCAGGGCAGGAGGCTGCGCTGCGCTCGCGTCCTCGCGTGGGCAGCTCTTAGCGCTCACAGCGCCGCCCATCACTTCCTCACTCGCTGCGACGGGAATTTTTTCTCCTCCGACGGCAGCGGAAGGGTCCCGAAGGGTGCTGGCCACCTTGCCGTTTCTCCCTTGTGATGGTGTCCGTCCCTTCCCCCGCGGCCGCCGGCGTGGCTTTTCCCGCAGCGCGTCCGCGTAGCTGCCGGCAGCTCGCTGGTTTCTCGGAACGTCCTCAGGCCGCTCATGTGAGAAGTCAGCAGTGCTACGGCGGTTCGGCGACTGGTACGGGTAGCGCGACGGCTAACGGTTGAAGCGGGCTAATCCTCGGTTGTTGTTGGACAGGTATTCTTCGATCTCAGTAAGGTGCTGGCCGGGTCGGGTGCGTGGTGCGTCGGCCGAGCCTCTTGTAAGGGCAGTGACGGTAGATGTGGTCGGCCTCTCCGCAGTGGTAGCACAGCGGGCGATTATCGTGCGTTCGCCACACTTCGGTCTTCCTCGGCGTCTGGTATTGGACTACAGGGGGTCGTGCGGGCGACAGTGGACGGCGGTATGGCGGGGCCTCTTGACGACGGATTGGAGCAGGACGGGGTCGACGAAGAGCTACGGAGTAGGTCATCGCTTGTGGCTCGCGGGGTGCTTGGGATGGTGTAAAATCCCCAGTGCCTGTTGACCTCTTCTCGGATGACGTCTGTTAGGGAAGCCACCTGAGGTTGCTGCATCCTTGGGGAAAGCTTCCGAAGCTCCTCCTTGACGATTCACCGTCTAAAGGTTCAACGAGACGAAAGATCCAACGAGACGAAAGGTCCAACGAGACGAAAGGTCCAACGGTGGATATTCCGTCTCGTTGGATCTTTCGTCTTGTTGGACATTCAGGCTCGATTGGACCTTTCGTTTCGTTGGAACTTTGGTCTCGTTGGACATTCAGGCTCATCCGTATTATACAAACGTCTGAAGCACTCTATACATAACCTTCACTACCCAATTCACCAAATTCTTAGCGAGAACGTCTGCGTTTCAGGTGCAAGTATATAACTTTGCTTAAGTACACGATAATTTAAATTTTAATATACTCCCGGCGTTGGCCTCTCCACGTGGTCAGGAACGCGATTTCCGAACAACAGCTTGACGAAGATGAAATGACTAGTTTACGGGATATATGCTATCACTGTCATATCGACTGAAGAGCGCCCACAACAAACATTTTTGCGAATGCGCTGGATTCTCCTTTATGCCTGTGTGTGTCTGTGTTAGGACGTGCGAGATTTATTAAATTCCCCTCAGGAAGAAAGCGCCAATCACCTATCTAAAAATAATATCTTCCTACGAACTAGCTCTAGTTTCTTCCCGCCGCATGGACACGTGCAGCACTTAAGCAAGCCTACCTGAAATCTGCGAACATTAACTTCCTCAATTGCACACTTTCCTATTGTCTTTTATAATTTAGATGGGTTCGCTGGAGTGGAGAAGTACCCTTTATGTCATTCAAATAACTTCAATCTTTCTATCTGGAAGCCTAACTATTTATAAATATCAGAAATTTCCCCATTGTGCTGAGCTGCATTTCGATCCTGAGCAAGACTCTGCGCAATACCGGCCACAACAGAGTGAATGGATACAGCCCGAAAGGCTATTTTGGGTTCGCCTGTGATGATTCAACTGTTTTCAGGAACCGAGTAAGCTAAATAACGGCGGGATATTGAACCTCAAGGGCGACAGTGCAGTGTATTTACGCCACCCTTCTACAAAAGTGTTGAGTTCGGGCCTCAATTTCCCAACGACCGGCTGGGACGCGGTTCGGTAAAAGCCTATCGAGTTCTTTGTTGCAGCTCCAAAACGGAGCTTGGCGTTTCATTTTTGTCAACTTCTTGTAAGAGCGGAAGGTTCATATTTGTTTTTGTAAATGCGGCGGTACGTTTTAAGCGGTCTGTGGGACGTCTTAGCACGTAGTGGACGGTTTAGCGGACGGCAATACCTGTGCGATTTGTGTTGGCCATAGTGTCGGCAGAGGCTTGAGAATACCCGCCCAATTCTTCAAGCATTTAAATGCGACTAACTGAATTCAAAAAGCGCAAAAAGACGGGACAAGAAACGACTAAACACGGCGGTGTTTTTTGCACGTCTTTTTACGCTGTTACGAATTCAGTTATTGTGCCCAATAGCGCAAGCCACCGTTCTAACGAAGTTCAAATATGATGGAGGACGGATTTTTTTTTTCGGAAACCAGAATCTGCACCTTTAAAAACAGCAATGACTACAAACACATGCGGACCAACTGTGACGTTATACTATAAACGTCACCTTGTGTATGGAAGTCGAATTACCTAAAGGTGACGGTGAAGTGATTGTAAACATGGCGGGATTACTTGTGGAGATTATAGTCTGGAGTCCCTAGACCAGTTTTCGATTACTCTGGTTGCGTTTGCGCCACTTTCTTAGTAGAAAAATTAATTTTAAAGTGTTTTCCTAATCTCTGCATCCTTCTTGCCGATTTTCTATGACGTTTCGTATGACGTTTACTCTTGTAGGCTCACCTTGACTGCTCCCACTGCAATTCGCCGACCCTAGGCTGGCCGCCTGCGGGTAGTTGCAATTCATTCCCTAGGTGGAAACTAAGCCATGACAAGAATTGTGTCTGGAAGAATGTGGTTTATTTGGCTAGTTTTCAAAAAGTCCAAGCCAATGTATCTCTACGCTAGCGCACCTGCAATACGTACATTGGCTTACGACGCTTCACTGAGTTCGTTTCAGGGGAGCTGTAAGCTGCATTTGCCCGCGCAACTGGTGCGCTAGTAGAAAATCTAAGGCCAATAAAAAGTGGGAGAAGATTCAGCGAATTTAATGTAAGTAATAAGCCAAAAAATCGACCAATACTCTCGTTGTATAGCGT
The DNA here is from genome assembly GCA_013339765.2 of Haemaphysalis longicornis. Classification (NCBI taxonomy): domain Eukaryota; kingdom Metazoa; phylum Arthropoda; class Arachnida; order Ixodida; family Ixodidae; genus Haemaphysalis; species Haemaphysalis longicornis. The sequence continues at coordinate 36,541 of JABSTR010001589.1, forward strand.
AAATTCAAGGTACGGGAAGCACTTTTTGCGCAGGGTGAGCTAGCACAGAGATCAGCAGCACGATCGCACATGTACAATCTCTTTTTACCCGCCGGAAGAACGCAGTTTCTAGTGAAACATATTTGTGGAGATTTGAAGGACGCAAAAAAGTTTCCTTTGAGCTGCTTACATCAAAACTCGTAGTAAAAACATACTTGCGCGACAAAGGAATGTCTTTCTCTTCCTCGAATATTGCCGCTTATATCAACCAGAAGCCATTAATCGTTGCTTTGTTTTGTGCCGGGATGTGGTGGTTTTGGGGATTTTTGCAACAAACTGTTAAAAGGGACATGGACACGTTTACGTGTCCATGTCCCTTTACACAATGCGGTTCTTGCCTTCTCTAGATACTGCTGGAGTGCCCTGTGATATATTTTTTGTGATGGGATTGTATAGCTTGTAGAAGTGCCGCATGACTGACCGGCATGCGGAACTCCTATCCCAACGAAGTCCGTTTTTGGGGAGCTGGCTGCCTTTGTGGAGAGCAACGTTCTAGTAACGTTGGCGGAGAGCATATATGCGGAGGAAAATTACACATCAGAGTGGCTGCACCCGTTGGACGGGCGTTTCTGCTTGTTGAAGTTTTTGAGCCTGCCATATTGTAGCTGCTGTGGCGTTACCCTACCAAAAAACACCATATATGGGATCTTATGGGGCCCATATATATGGCATTATTGGATATGGGTATATGGGGATATGGTGATATGGGGGGAAACATATAGGGCTTCTTTCATATAGGGATTTCATATGGTGTCACAGACCCGTATATTTTACATCCCCATATAAAAGCCTCAAATAACTTTGTTTCGCTGTTTGCACGTGTGAACACAAATATTTGCTGTGGTGAATGTCCTAGGCCGCGTTTTCCGGCTTCTCTTTGCAAGGAGACAGTGGGGTTTCTGCTTTGTAAGGCATTTATTGCCACATTTGTGTACAAAAACACACATGCAGAGCTGAATGATGAACAAATTTATTGCAGAGATGCGCTTTCATTTAAAGTCTTTACGCATCTCTGCAATAAACCAGTTCATCTTCAAGCGTCGGGTTTTTGCCGGCACGTCGGTGTCCACTTGACCTATGAAGTGGTCGAATGCACCTGAAAGTGTACCATGTTCACATTAATTTGGTAAGCTTAATTGCAATGAGGTGAAAACTGGTTAATATGCACTTAGCAAAAACAAGTATCCCAGCAAAGACACTCACTACCAACGGCGTGCAGCTGTGGTCGCTTAGGAATTACTACAGGCGCTAAGCGGACACTACAATGTGCGCACGTGCGCGCCGGTCGGCTAACGCACGGCGTTAACTAGACCGGTGACAACCAAACAAAAAACATTACACCATGGGGTAATACAGAGACACAGGGGCTTACATCCTAACACTATGCAACACAACAACAAAAAAAGAAAAAAAAACCTAGCAGCTAGGTCTGATCAAAAGCTGGGCGCGACACAGGAAAAACCAGGAGGAGGCATACGTCTTAACGCTAGGCGTGTCTATGGGTTACCGCGAGTCCAAGGACGGAAAGTCACGGCGAAGTCGAGTCGGCTTCGCCGGGAAGCCGCTTACGTTTTTCGGGGATCCGGTGTGCGAGGTCTGGTCGGCCTGATACCCACGACGACGAGGCGAACTCCTTCCCGTAGATTAGGCGCTGGTCGTCCCGCCGTGGGCCTAACGACAGACTTCGCTAAAGCCGCGCCACCGCCGGACCCTTCCCAGCGTCTTGCACCTTGAAAAATCTCCAGCCCGACTGCCCCTAGCCCCCGCTGAGCCGCTCGCACCCCGATAAACTTCGCCCGATCGCCCGCGGCGGTGCCGCACCTTTGTCCCCCTTGTCCGGCACCTTTGTTTCCCTCTCTCCCTGGGCCCCCGCGACTCCGCCGCGTGCCCTCTTCGGAGCAGCGCCAACGAAAGGCAGGAGAAAGAAAGAAACAAACAAACGCGGGAAAAGCGGACGGGGTGACTCCGGTCCAGAAGCGCCACGAAAAATGGCCGCTTCCGCTGAGGAAGCCGTCATGTTGGCCGCCCGAACGAGAAAATTGAGGGCCTGGCCCGCCGTTTGTGACAGGGAATCAGTTGGGTACGGTGCACATATTTAATGCGCTGTTTGCAATATCATTATGAGAGTGAACAAAAATAAATGTATACTTTTAGTCCACAATTAATGCCCATGTAGAACAAGAATTTTAATTTGTGTTAAAACATTTACAATTACGGGCCCGATTTTCAACAGTGTGGTAACAACGTGGGTCTGTGTATAGCTTTATACCACTCACAGAAAGTTCCACAGAAAGCTGCATGGTGCCCCGTATGCCCCCACATGACTTCGTGAACCACATATAACCTGAATGGTGGTTGAAACAAGCCCGTATAATTCGTATAGAGATCGATCCCTTATGGGACCGTATAATATATGCCCGTAAGAATCCATATGGAGATTTCATATGGGGCCATAAGAATTCATATGGGGTTAGACTTATTATGGGTCCGTATCATATGTGCCCGTAAGATGCCATATGGGAATCTAATATGGGCCCATAAGAATTCATATGTGGTTAGACTTCTTATGGGTCCGTAACATATGGGCCCATAAAAATTCATATGGGTTCCAATATGAATTCTTACGGGCCCATATGAATTTTATGGGGCCCATATAAAAATCATAAGGGTTTTTTCGATAGGGTATCCTTCTTGGATAACTGCTAACTTTTGTATTGCATCATAACCGCAAGTTTTTCATGCAGAAAGGAAAGAATTGTAGTATGGACGAGTGCTCTGAAGCACTAGATGCGGTGCATCGAAGCAGGAGGTTCGAATCTCCGGTTGATTTTTAAATGCAGAGCATTTCAGTAACTCACGATGTCACCCGCGTTGTCCCGTCGTAGTCCGCACCGTCGTTGTCCGCACCCCTCCCCCTACACTATATAAAAGAAAATACTATCCGGCGCCAGGTTTCGATCCCTCGACCCTGCGGGCGGAACGCAATGTACATGGTGCTCTACCCACTGCGCCTCAAAGCCGACACAGAACGGGATGCTACGAACGCGCCTTATATCGTTGACTCATTCAAATTACTACTGACGAGCGCTCTCTCGTCAGCAGTTGTCACAAGTGCAACAACATTAACGTAACCCAAACTACTTAACGTCGTGCGCCCCCGGAAATGCTCTGCATTTGATCGTGCCCCTCGCAAGGGGATGTTTCACTGCGTCTTCCTACTGGCCAGTACCCTCGTCGCCATCTGTCGGATGTTGTGCGAACCCTTTGCGGCTGATGGCGCGCGGTTTGAATTTCTGTCTGGTTGACGCTAAATCGTCATTTTATTCTTGCATGTGTGGTAATCATGTGTCATCCTGTTTTAGACCTTTGCACGATCTGAGCTCATCACGTCCCTCCATTCAGCCGGAAAAGAGCCGCAAGCATTCTCAACAGTGTTTGGCCGACAGAACACAGTTTTGGTAGCACAGTGGGCTCTCACAGTTGAATAATGTTGGATTACGTTCTCTCCCCCGTAACAATTATTGGTGTTTTATGCATAACCTAACATCTAGCCACTAAATGGCAACCTTGATTGTTGATTTTGGAAAACTCAAAATTCCGCCCACAGTCATAATGTGGGCTTAGCAGTTAATCACCATGTATACGACTTTCCTGGTGTCATTCATTTTTTCCTCTCAGCTCTCCCTCGTTGAGTCCAAGTATACGAGACTTGTATCTTTCTCAGAATCGCTGTCGCGTTTGTTGCCGTTTTGAACGTTAACGTGGTGGTGCTGAGCATGAAGGGCGGTTCGTGCGCGACGTTTCTTTGTTTTCCAAACGCGTGTTTTGTGAGTGTGACAGCGAGCCGAAAGTTTCACAACATTCATTAGTCGTGCAACGCTTTACGAGGTGTTCCATTTTTTCATTGCTTTAAGCATTTCTTATTTCTTGGCTCCTCTGCAGCGCTTTGTAGAAAAAGATCACTTGCTGGTTTGGCTTTCCCGCAGGACACTAGTGTAGTGCAAGAAAGTATCGCTTGCTTATTCCTTTTTTGTTGAGGTTTTAATGCTGTGCATCTTCCAGAAGAACCCTGGCATTTTAAATGCAGAGCATTTCAGTAACTCACGATGTCACCCGTGTTGACGTCCGTAGTCGTAGTCCGCATCGCTCCCCGTCGGTCTGTCATTGGATTGGATTCGATTGGATTGGATTGGCTTGGCTTGGCTTGGCTTGGCTTGGTTTGGTTTGGTTTGGATTTGGATTGGATTGGATTAAAGTGGATTGTGTTGGATTGTGTTGCGTCATAGCCGCGCCACGTTGCGTCAGAGCCGCTCCACGTTGCGTCATAGCCGCGGCAGGGGGTTCACGGCACGTTTCACGTTTCACCATCTTCCTGCCTCTCGCGTGCTGTTTTAAATGCAGAGCATTTCAGTAACTCACGATGTCACCCGCGTTGACGTCCGTAGGCGTCCGTAGTCGTAGTCCGCACCCCTCCCCCTACACTATATAAAAAAATACTATCCGGCGCCTGGTTTCGATCCCTCGACCCTGCGGGCGGAACGCAATGTACATGGTGCTCTACCCACTGCGCCACAAAGCCGACACAGAATGGGAGGCTACGAACGCGCCTTATATCCTTGACTCATTCAAACTACGTCAAGAAGCTGCTGATACAACGCATTCACTACCACCAACTCCCCAAACACTAAACGTTAACGCAATACACCCACCCCCTATGCGACGCATTTACTCGAGTCCCCCTCGCGGGGAGATGGGCCCAATTTTTTTTTGGTTAAGTCTCCTGCCACGCCCCCCCCCCCCGCAACGGCTGCAGCCACGCAGAAGTGACGTCAAGCTAAAGTAATCACGTGACTTCCTCTGACGTCACAAACAAACGTCATATTTGCGTCATTTTATCATGCCGCTTTTTTGTGTGAATGACGACGGCAGCCGGGTGTTCACGTCTTGTGTCCCGATGTTCTCCGCCTGTGGTTCGAATGGCAGGCCTGACGCATCGTTACGTCCTTATCTCCCTGTACAACGGCTCCCTCGCGGCGCTTTTTTCTTGTTGGGAGGTGTGCTTGTAATTATTTGGATTGGGTATTTTTGTGAACTTGCTGTTGCACGTCTTGGTAAGCCTAACGCATTGTTTTCTGCACGCTGCTTCGCCCCGTTTTTACATGCTCCTAGAACTGTAGTGTTGTCGTTTAATATTTTGTAAGCTTCACGTTGTCTTGCAGTTCGCGTGCTATCGGATTTACGTGCCTGCATTCGTTATCTACTTGTGTGTCGCTTCTTCCATGCCAAGCCTTGCGTTCTAATTCTGGAGTGGTGGCTGAATTATAAAACGTGGGGATCAGTACTTTCCATCGCGTCGCGCCGTGGCTAACGAGGTAGCTGTCTTTGATGACATGCCAACGCGAGCGACGTAGTGTCAGCGTGTGCACGAATCGAGTGTCGTCAGGTAGCGCACGGCATCATCGAACGCAATCCGACCTCGCATGTAGCATCTGCAATTTTTCCCCCGGGGCAGTAGTACTATCGCCGAGAAATGTATCCTGACTATTCCGCAGAAACTATCTGTGCACGCGGCGCTGCAGAATCCGTTCAGGGAGCGCAGCTTCACTTCCGTGGGTGGAGCCCAACTGCCCGTCCAAAGATATCTACTCAAGATACCACTGAAACCATTCGCTGACTGGCTGGCTTGTGCAAGGAGGCTCAAGCTCCAACTGTGCAAGCATGGGAGAAGTGAAGCCGATAAGATCGCCGTGTGAGCCAAGTTTGGAACTTCTGCTAATAGTCCTTTAAAAGTATGGTGTGCATAAGGTTAACAAGTAACAGTTCAGTTATTGTTCATCTATGGTCAGATTTGTTGCTTAGAGCATGGCCTCCGCGATCAGCTGCCGGCGGCGCGCCGTTGCTCCAGCCGTCCCATTCGGCGCATCCCCCAGCAAAAACCTGTAATTTGGCTAACTCCGCAACGCGCCGCGAGGTGGCGGTGTTAGCCGATGGTTCGGCAGCTTGCACCGACTCCTCTCGGCGGCTTTGCGGGGCCTGAGTGTCTGCGTGTCTTCGTTGCCGGGAATTCGCGTAACTGTGTTGCAGCTTATTTTTGTTGAGCTGATCAACCGAACGACCAGGTCATGAAGTTCGCTTGTGTCAGAAGCTTCAAGGTATAGCACTGAAACCAAGATCTGTCACTGTACGGCGAGAAGCTAACCGCGTTTTGATTGTTGCGTTTGATCGGTGCAGGACATTTCGGTGCCGGACGTTTCGGTGCGGACATTCAGGCGCGCGGAAATTTGGGCGCAAAAACTTTTCGGCGACAGAATTATCGGGTGCTTCCTTGTTGGAACAGCCGTTATATTTCTATTTCCGCATAGGGTGGGTTATGGATAACAATCGAGAACAGCACGTGATTGCATTTGTATATGGGCGCCGTGTTTGATTTCTGCCAGTTATTGTTAGAAATTGAAAATTTGTATATATTTGTTTGTTACCTCGTTCAGGGAACACCTGTTATGCAGCCTAGTGATTATATTCTTGCGAACATATTTTTTTTTAAATTACTACAAGATTTTAATTTATATTCGTTTTTTGCGGCATGCAACTCAGCCAAGACAATTAGCCGCCGTTTACGATGGTAAAATTCATAATTCTTTATGCAGTTTCCACTAAATAAAACGCATACTGTCACTATACAAATAAAGCAGCTCATGCATTCTGAATTGCCCCCCCTCCCCCCCCCAAACGCAGAAAATCTTATAAGAAATTTTATGTAGGTTGTGCTGTCAAACTCAAAAGATTTTGCAAACACTGTTGTCACCAGCTTTTTTTTTTTATATACGGACAAGTCGAGGGTATTGACGTAGAGGAAGAACGGGCCTTTTCGAAAGCAGCTGCAGCTTCTATATATCCTAAATGCTGATAAAGCGCGTGCTGCTTGTGCGTACAAAGCACTGATTTTGCCTCATATAAAACGTTTCCCTCTGTTCATGTGCCCAGCAAGGAATGATGAACATACGCTACAACCACTCTGTCCATATGGCTAAGTTTGTGAGACCACTGCTTTCCAATGTTGGCGCAATTCTGTCACGGACTAGGGTGCATTCCGGAAAAAGACTGGTTTCCAAGCCCCTGCATCACAAAGTGCTTCATGTGTGAACTGTTCTGTTTGTCACGACATGCAGATGCCTTGAAAGCGTACATTTGTGAACATAAGTGCAGTGTAGTTCGTAAATAGACGTTCAACAAACTAAACAGCTCTTGGACGAGCGTTCAGTACACATTTGGTTTCTAACTTTTAGTTTGCACAAAGCAAACATGAAAGCTTTCATCATTGCTTAACACATGGATGTGCTTCGAAATCAGTAATTAGAAATTTAAATGTCTTGGATATTCAATCCAAAAGAGGCAAAATTGGGCTTGCCTGTGGCCACCGAAATACGATAAGAATGCAATGAAATCGGGGTGCATCTGCCTTCAAGGTTTTTTTTTTATTTGTTGCGACTGAAATTGAAACCGTAACTTCCTTAACGCGCATGTGTAAAACAGATTACCGCATTCCTTGATGCTATCGCTCAGCGTAATACTCCATAAACGTGTTAATCCTAAAAATAGTGCGGGTGCTTCCACCCAGCAGGCATTAATTCGAAGGCTACATAAGAGCACAGCCATCGATCATGGGTTTGACGCGATCGCGCCTCTCGCTCTACTGAACTGCATTGGCCATGCAGATTGTATAAAGTACGTTATACGTTATAAAGCGATTAGTAAGTTTATAAAGCGAACTGAACGTTATTTAAGTGCCAGAAATTCTGCATTGGTAGCAGCGAATATTTTCTGTGTGTCGAGTGCGTCATGCGGCACATATTAAAGAAGTCGTATAGCTGCAATCCTATCTAAAATGAAGGCATTATCAGGTTCTACGAGTCGCTTTGCATCCGTGACATCAGGTATATTTTCTTTTTATTGCGATACGAACAGCGAAAGTTGACGAAACGCCATTTTGAGGAGCGCTGCCGCACACACGGCTTTCGTTTCAACCATCGGCTCCGCGCGCCGCGGTGTGGCGAAAGACGCGGCCACGCCCCTTTTCAACTTCCGCTCTCTCCGGGCGATTGGGACGGCCGGAGCAAAGGCGCGCCGCCGGCAGCTGATCGCGGAGGCCGTGCTTAGAGTACCATTGTGCTTTCAACTTAGAAAGTCTTAATGAAATGATAGGCAAGGCTTAAAATTACTGCTTGGCTTTTATTTCCCTTTCCTTCGCTCCAGTACCTTTCGCCTCCTCTAACCTGGTTAGGCAACAAATCTTCCTCCTGCATCTGCTTTGAGTATGTATTTTGATCGGCTCGTTCCTTTTTTACTCTTGTGTTGGGCTTGGTTGGAATTGAACATAAGCAGCCACAATACTTTCATTCACTCTTAGCAGGATGGGCTAATTATGATGAGAGCTTATCTCGGAGGCCTGCAGTCTATGCACAAATTCCAGGTGGCTGTGACATCTATATGCCCATCCCAAGCACTCTGCGGAGTTCAACTTGACACTAATGCTAGTATTCGCAACTGGTGAAGCGTGCTCCTTTGGGGTAGTGAACAGGAAGAGTTTCAAATTGTGAGGGGACGTTTCACATTCTATTGCTTCTTAACTCCGCACTGTGTAAACTGTTTTGGAAAATTGCTCAAGTGAATTTACTTAGTGGTAAGGGGCATTATAAAATGTCCCACATTTCGTTCACAATGATGCAAGTCTCGTCAGAAGCCAGGTGCGAGAAAACACATTTCACGGGTTGTGTGTTGTGTGCCCATTAGCTGTTTCTTTTTCTTCCACAAAACGGGCACTTAAACAATCCTTTAAGCCAACAGGCTTAAAAAATAGTTTATCAAGTACAACTCCGGGGTAATGGTTGGTGTCGAGCGTGACATTGCCCACTCCCGAGGGTACTTTTTAATACCTTGTGCAAGAACTGGAGCCAAGGCCGCGTGCGTGGATGTGAATGTCTGTTGGTGTTTGTGAAAGTTGCAGTACAGCTGGAAGGTGTATGGATCATGGGTGGCTTTAACAATAAAATGACTGCTGAACGTACTTTTGCTCTGGTATCAATAAGCAGAATGTGAGCATTGATAAGTACTTCACTGTTGGCATTTTTGTTACACAAAAGCAGGCCATGTTAAGGCCCCCTGGCAAATATTTCTGAAAAACACTGGACCAAACAGCTGTCAACACATGGAAACCATGTTGATCACGGCACCTTTCCTAGTACTTCAGTACCGTTTATCAGCGCTGTGTTTTCCCCCCAACTAGTAAACTATCCCAGCGTTGAACCTTAAGCCAGAAATCAAACACTTGCTTGTCAATGACAAGTGATCTGCCAAACTTCCGTGTCTATGCAAAAAGTGAGTAGCTCTACTTTCTGTGCACTGTTTGTGCTGTGAAGCTCCATTTCTAAACAAAAATTAGGCCCATCTCCCCGCGAGGGGAACTCGAGTAAATGCGTCGCGTAGGGGGTGGGTGTATTGCGTCAACGTTTAGTGTTTGGGGAGTTGGTGGTAGGGAATGCGTTGTACCAGCAGCTTCTTGACGTAGTTTGAATGAGTCAAGGATATAAGGCGCGTTCGTAGCCTCCCATTCTGTGTCGGCTTTGTGGCGCAGTGGGTAGAGCACCATGTACATTGCGTTCCGCCCGCAGGGTAGAGGGATCGAAACCAGGCGCCGGATAGTATTTTTTTTATATAGTGTAGGGGGAGGGGTGCAGACTACGACTACGGATGCCTACGGACGTCAACGCGGGTGACATCGTGAGTTACTGAAATGCTCTGCATTTAAAATGCCAGGGTTCTTCTGGAAGATGCACAGCATTAAAACCTCAACAAAAAAGGAATAAGCAAGCGATACTTTCTTGCACTACACTAGAGTCCTGCGGGAAAGCCAAACCAGCAAGTGATCTTTTTCTACAAAGCGCTGCAGAGGAGCCAAGAAATAAGAAATGCTTAAAGCAATGAAAAAATGGAACACCTCGTAAAGCGTTGCACGACTAATGAATGTTGTGAAACTTTCGGCTCGCTGTCACTCACAAAACACGCGTTTGGAAAACAAAGAAACGTCGCGCACGAACCGCCCTTCATGCTCAGCACCACCACGTTAACGTTCAAAACGGCAACAAACGCGACAGCGATTCTGAGAAAGATACAAGTCTCGTATACTTGGACTCAACGAGGGAGAGCTGAGAGGAAAAAATGAATGACACCAGGAAAGTCGTATACATGGTGATTAACTGCTAAGCCCACATTATGACTGTGGGCGGAATTTTGAGTTTTCCAAAATCAGCAATCAAGGTTCCCATTTAGTGGCTACATGTTAGGTTATGCATAAAACACCAATAATTGTTACGGGGGAGAGAACGTAATCCAACATTATTCAACTGTGAGAGCCCACTGTGCTACCAAAACTGTGTTCTGTCGGCCAAACACTGTTGAGAATGCTTGCGGCTCTTTTCCGGCTGAATGGAGGGACGTGATGAGCTCAGATCGTGCAAAGGTCTAAAACAGGATGACACATGATTACCACACATGCAAGAATAAAATGACGATTTAGCGTCAACCAGACAGAAATTCAAACCGCGCGCCATCAGCCGCAAAGGGTTCGCACAACATCCGACAGATGGCGACGAGGGTACTGGCCAGTAGGAAGACGCAGTGAAACATCCCCCTTGCGAGGGGCACGATCAAATGCAGAGCATTTCCGGGGGCGCACGACGTTAAGTAGTTTGCGTTACGTTAATGTTGTTGCACTTGTGGCAACTGCTGACGAGAGAGCGCTCGTCAGCAGTAATTTGAATGAGTCAACGATATAAGGCGCGTTCGAAGCGTCCCGTTCTGTGTCGGCTTTGTGGCGGAGTGGGTAGAGCACCATGTACATTGCGTTCCGCCCGCAGGGTCGAGGGATCGAAACCTGGCGCCGGATAGTATTTTCATTTATATAGTGTAGGGGGAGGGGTGCGGACAACGACGGTGCGGACTACGACGGGACAACGCGGGTGACATCGTGAGTTACTGAAATGCTCTGCATTTAAAAGATTCCTTTTTGCGGACACCAAAGCTACGCTGGAAAGCCAAAATGGTGGTGTCTGTTACTGCAGATTAGCTGCAAGACGGGCATGTTCATGGAAAGACTTATGAACCAGGCTCTCGGGTAACAAAATCATTGAAAGAGGTTACAACAAAATGTGTTATGAAAAATGATATAATACTGTTTGCTATAAATAGCAATTAAAGGTGTAAAATGGTTTTGACACTAGTTAATTGGCCTGTTGGAGATCATTGGCAAAACCTAAAGAGCAACATTTCATACAGCTGCAATTGTGAAATAGCAAAGCGTGGTTGGGGCCTGAATTCAGCAGGCATGCTCCAGCTGAGAATGTATAATTGCAGAGCAAAACAATTATAAAGGCCTAGGGAAAAGGTTAGCTTAGTTGAGTTACCACCAAGGTATTTGGTAGAGAGAATAGTTACAAAAATAAAGAAACAACATGGGAAGCTTTATTTTCCCTGATTTAAGTTTATCAGCACTGAGCTCCATGTTCTGTATGTCCCATTGAAGAATGTTACACCTGCATGCACTCGGCACATCACATTTTACGGTATAACACAGTTTACTTCGAACATAGGTAAATAAGAAAATATTGCATAAGCAGTTCATTTATACGTGAAATAGAAACAGCAGGGTTTTTAAAACGAAGCCCGTAAGTGTGCTGAATGAAAGGGACCAATGATGAGTTTATGTTGTTACTAATAAAAAATTTCAACGACCTTGTCAGAAACAAACCCCTTCCATGGAGGGACTGTGTGTAATCATAAGATTTTTTTGATAAAAGGTTGTAAATGCCCTGTAAATGTATGTCAAAAGGTATTTTAACGCCCGTCTTGGCCTGTGAGTCATCGGCGTTTTTTTCTGCTGTTTAGATGATCAAGGGCTGTTGTACGGGATTCACCTTCTCTTCTCACTTTGGTCACCATCTTACTTAGCCACTGCATTCATGTGCTTGGTCAGGGACCTAGCAAGCGAGGACGACAGTCGGCACCAACTATCAGCCGAGTTCCTTCAGGCTGGGACGATTTCTGGAGAGGCTTAACAATGTTTTTAAAATCCCTAACTGAGAGCTTTCACTTTTTGTTTTGTTAAAGAACATTTAGGCAACCCTTCAAGAACTGTCCGAAATAACAAAAATGACTATTGTGCCCGTTAAATAGTTAATCTACGCACAGTGAACGATGGCATAAAATCTATCAATGCGAACCAGGCCTACCCTTTCAACCTGATTAATATTTAGCAGAGACTCACTCCATTTATTAGCTGTTTTATAGCACTGTGTGGGTGGGCTACTGGTTTCCACCTATGGAGCCTGTGGGCTGCGATAGTTTCCAGTCCTCCTGTAAAATGTTTTTGGAGACTAGCACTACCCTGCAGTGTACGAGCCATGGATTCCTTGGGGTTGGCCATGGGAAATTCTAGTGAATCGTCACAAGTTACCAAAGCAAGTGAGCATTTGTTTATCGACCACTGTTTTGTGGCCACGAAAAGTTTCGTTCATTAAAAATACTAACAAATGACATCAATTTTATTGCAAACTTCAAACAAATAATTTGTATTACAGAAAATGTGTAAAGCAGCCGGAGCTCCATTGCCACTTTCGAGCTATTTCTCCGTGCCATCACAGAATTTTGTTTGTGCGCCTAACAGATACCGGCCTATTCCACTGCAAAGAAACATAACTGGGCGATTGCAGTGGGGCCTCTAGTTCCGTTTGATCATATCACTTGAGTGTTTGCGTACAGTTACGTACAGATGACTGTGTTTATAGTGCATGCACATATAACATCCATTTAGTTTGAAATTGGGATCTTTTTCGCCATTTCTTTTTGTTAAATTCGCCCCATGACAGCCTTGACGTTTGCCTATCAATTACATTTGCAGCATGCTCGCTGCTTATACCTGTTTACACAGACAATCCGTAGATGCTTTCACGTTCCTTGCCATCTTAAGATTCTCTTTGACGTTGCTTATTGAGCCTGTGCAGAACCCATAGGTTTTCATATGCTGGAGTGCATGTATGTGTATTAGACATGATGGCCGGTCAAGTGTACACCCTTCCTATTACCGTCTGTACAGCCATTTCTCTGACCCTATCGTCTGGGCGTCCTGAATTAACTTCCTTTGCATGAGGGACTCAGTCAAGTCTGGCCAACATAGCGTATACCACGGTACAGTGAGACGTGAAAGTTATACCAGTGCAGCAGCTATGAGATGAAGCGCCTAGCTAGTCTACCTTTTGAAGGTCGCAGGTCCTAAACTGTTGTAGAATCATGTATTCTACTACGAAATCTTTGGTTTCTACTAGGAAATCTTTTCAAGCGCTGAATATCACGCAATTATGATGCTTGTGGCGCATGCTCACAAGACTTTTCTGCTCATAAAAGTAATCGTGGGTGTAAAACAAATTTTAAGCTACAATTTCGCCCACTAGAAAATAAGAACTTCCCGATTTTCGGAAGTTTTCCTTGCTAATATTTCAGAAGAGGAGATCTACTGTAGTGGTACGTACACGGTACATGTGTGGGGACACCAAAGATTACCTTTCCTATTCTTGGCGCAATTGTCTGTAATTGTAATGCGCACATGTGCCTAGTAAAAAACAGTTGCCGCCACTGCCCTTCGTCCTCGGCACTGTACATTCCGATTATCTTTTGGCGCTGCTAAGTTGTCTTCATTTCGAGAACACACACCGCGCTTTCAGGTCGCCCATTTAAGCATTCTGAACTTGCCGTGGTGCAAACAGTTGATAGCAGATGCCGCCGCGCCGACATGCGTCGCAAGGTTCACAGAATTACGCTCGGACGGTGTCTTTTCTTGTGTGGAACTTAGCTTGTTCGAACGGGGCCAGTCGGCTGTGCGACGTACGCTGAAACTACGCAGGTAGTACCATCGGCGTACACCAAGCATAACCAAGCGGTCACAGGTCAACATTACTCGAGAGCGGCTATTTTGCTGCGGTCTGGAAAGGATGGCTGGGTCCCCACGCAATACATAATCACAAGCAACTTTCCTACGTTTTCAGATAGTGCTTCCAACAATATGAACTCCGGTTTATCTACGTTGTCGGCCCGAGAAAATCGGAGCTTTGTCCCGCTTTCGGATACGCGACTCCATGTACGCGATACGGCAGCTGGCAGCAGCAGCAGCATCGCCGGCTGCTCCCGCAAGGACGAAAATTGTTTGTATAGAAAAGTTTTAGCAGTTCAATGGTGCGTTATTTTGTTCTGCAAATAAAAAAATGTGTATTTCGGACTACACTACACAAAATAATGACAATTATTATGTTATGACGTCTTCATGACGTACATTTTGACGTCAGGCGTGGCAGCAGCCGTTGGCAGGGGGGCGTGGCTCGTGCCACGCGCGTGGCACCAGACGTTGCCTTTTTTTGTAGGGGGGGTGGGGGGAGTTTATTCCTTTTTGTATAGGTAACGTTTTACCTACTGCATTCCCCATTTTGCGCTGCAATCATCATTGCATTATGAGCGAGTTTAAAGACTACGTGCAGACACACTGACGCGCTGGCGAGTTTTTGTTGTGTTGTTGACATATCACCGGCAGCTTGGAGGCACAGTGCCGAATCCGCCGACTCCGGCCTCGTGCCAACGCGCCTCTTAAGACACAGAGACGAGCAAGGCAAGCTCCGAAGTTGAGGGATAAGCTGAGCGTCTCCGATGCTGCGGAGGGCGTGCAGCCTCTGCGAACGTGTCATCTAGTACACGTTACGACTTTAAGCACGTCTGGCATCCTTATCTGACCTATAATGCCGCCGACAACATCCCACCAGCGATAACGTTGGACGCCAAGCATGTTGCTGCGGGGAACCAAAACCGAAACTGGTTTGAACAACTCTCCAAAAATAAACGACAACTACATTCCGATGCATGTGCTTGTTGCCAGTAGTAGTAGAGCTACTTCTAAAACAATAACATTGACAAACAATCATCTGCGTATATATAATGTTTAAATTCCTGGGTATCGCCCAAGCACGTCGCGTGACGTTTCCTGTGAGGCCAATTTGTCTTGAAATACGGTTGGAGGCTGTTTAGCGTACTAAATTTCATGCATACGCAATTGCGCTTTTGTCGGTGCTATTTTTTTCCTTGGGAAAAACATTAGTGCTATTGGCATTAATTGAAATTGTAAGAATGCAGTTTTCTGGTACATTTCGTGGGTGTTCGAGACAGTTTTGGTTTGGGTTCCGCCGTGCAATACGTATATGGTTTCTGACGTTATCTGTAATCGCGCATTGGGCATACTTCAGAAATATACATGACCCGCTATTCACATGTTATTGACTGCAGAAATGAGCTGCATAAACCTCCCTGCGCCGCTTGAAGCTAACAAGTATCCTTTCATGCAGTAAGGCCGAGCCGAGAAGAACGCAGTCGCTGAACTTCGGTGCTCCAGTTTATCGGGGATGGTGAACCACGGGGTGCCTCTCCCTCAGCTACGGATCTCAGCTACACGCCTTTTCTCCGTACTATCCGCAACGTCGTCGGTGAATCGGCCAATTAAACACACTAGGCCAATAAAAAAAGGCCTCTAACCCTAGATTTGAACCCGCACAGTGGATGCCAACGCTTCGTGCTTCATCAAATTACGCTTCCGTGACATGCAACGAGGCTTACAAAAAGCAAGTACATAAGTTCAGGCCCACCTCCGTCATATCGGACATCTGCGACATGTTTTTACGGTAGAAATAGGCGAACACAAGAAAGAGGACAGGACAGGCGCTTCCAACATTGCATCGGACATCGCTGTTTACTTGTTTGATTGCAGTACTTTGAGCTGCTAAGCTGAGCATTGATTGAATGACATTTGTGCAGTAGGCTTTACCCTAGCCGCCGCCAATATCTGATAAGCAGCTACTACGCTTTTTCTGGCAGGATTATCGAACGGAAATGTGTGGTCGTGCTGAAGACCGGTCTGGTGTTTCACCCTGCGAAATGGCTTTACGGTTTACGATAAAAAATTTCAGTTGGTGTTATTTCCTTCCCTTTTTATTTGCTTTAGATTTTTTACAGGTGTACCCGTCGCACAGGCGTATGCAGCTTACAGCGAAGCGTTGTACATCAATTATATGAAACAATACTTGCTCACTAGAAACGGTCATCATCATCATCATTATAAACCTACTCAGGTCCACTGCAGGAGAAAGGCCTCTCCCATTACCTCCAACCGCTCCTGTCCTGCGCTGCTCGAGTCCACAGTTTACCCCCGAATTTCTTTATTTCATCCAGTTTATCAGGTACGTCTCTGAAGTCAAAAAAATTCCCCGCATTTCCCCGAGGGGAAGAATGTGAAAGTGCGAATGCACGAGTTGAATTTGCGCGGTTCGGTAATGTTCGCGAAAGAGAGATCACACACACACACACAACTACAAAGAAAGAAAGATGCATTTAAGCGGGGGCATTAGCCCTTCTCACGCCCGATTCCTGGCCAATCCCCCACGTGGGTATGTGCCATGTCAGCGGCCAGGCAGCGCGCGCCCATCTCCCCCCGTTGCCAAGGAAGACGAGGAGATTCCTGGCCAATCCCCCACGTGGGTATGTGATGCGGACATCGCCGGTGGACGCAGGTTCAGGGTCGCTTAAGAAGTGCACTGCACTTAAAACATGTGACTAGGAGGTCATGGTGACGCCTGAAGTATGGCTAAAGCCCGTTTTCTTTTGAGTCCGACAGAGCACAACATGGTCCGGCTGGGCCTGTCGTGCTCTGTCGGGGGGCCCTGTCGGGCCAAGTTGGACGCCGAGGTCGAATTCGCTCGGCGAGCGAATTGTCCGGCTGGAGCCGTCCGGCTGGGCCGTCCGGCTGGAGTTGGCTCCGCCCATCGGCCTTCGGCAACATGGCGGCGGCGAGCTGCGGGGACGGTGTACGTCGCACAACTTGATTGTGATATCAAAAACGACAACCGACTTGCAGAAGTTACGACAGACCACCCCGGTCCTGAGTCGGTACTGCGATACGCGTTTATCGTTGTCTATTTCAAATGTTCGCGCTTTGTGTGGAGCCGAGGCAGAAAAGGCACCAGTACCAGCGTCTGCAGAGTGGTGCGCCGTGTTTTCGTTCTCTATCAAGTGTGTAGAGATACGCTCGTCGCGCTCATCGCTAGCAGGCTCGCAAGCTTGGACGTTCCCTGTCTTCCCTATAGGCGGCGTAAAAATCGACGCCCCACGTGACCAACCTAAAGCGCTGTTTTCGACCATCAAGCCCACCAGACGGCGCAGGCAAAATGTTACTTTTAGTATAGAATACAAAACATTCATTCCGTGACTCAAAGAGCCCACACAGTTCGCTTACAATGTGTTATTTAAAAATACTATTAACAAGTTCCGCATCAAACATCCGTTGAGCAAAAATGTACGCAACTTTTTACGAACAGCCGACTGGTGCACCACCTCGTTTCTGAATTCGCAACCACAAAGCCGCCAATTCAAATTGAAACCGCTGCAACGGCCGAACGACCGTTTCAATGTGCGCGGAGCACCGGTTTCGTGACTGTTATTGCTGTTATGTGCTTTTGCGTCCATCAGTTGTTGAGAGGACTGGCAAAACACGGGAATTGAGTGCTTGTGGAATGACAAATGTGGGAAATTCCGCATCGGAAGGCAGCTGTCGAGGCCAGAATATTCGATTCTTCCAACAGAAGGTGAGTGTTATGCACTCCGCTAGAAAGACGGTGCAAAGGAAACCGTTCTCGCCGTCAATACTTCATTTGTGCCCTTCGTTCGAAATCTTAGCGCAAGTGAACGAGTTATGGCAAAAAAAAAAATGTTGTCACGAAAGCGACGTACAATTGCAGCGATCGAAATGAATGATGTCCTGGCCTCTGTAAACTTGCGGATGTCAATAAACGATTTGTTCTCACTTGCTGCTCACTGTGGTCTGTGCCAGTCGAGGCCATCTGGTCACCTGGCGTAACATCACTTCACTAGCGCGGCGCAAGTAAACACGCGACCAGCGTGCCAGCCAGGAGCCAGCAGGAGCAGCCACGGCCGGACTCGACGCCCCTTTCGCGCGCGGGAGGAGGATAGTCGAGTCCGGCCATGGAGCAGCGAGCCGGCGGCCGCCGTGCGAGGGCAGCCATGTTATTAAGGAGCTCAAGCGGCCTGTGCAAAAAGCATCCGCCATGTTTACAAAGCCGTGTTTACAGCGCCATCAAGCGGGCGTACTGGGTAGTTCACGACGCCGCCACTACGCTTTTTCTGGCACTACAGGCAAAGCTAGACCTTTGCTTCTCTAAAATCCTCCCTGTTCTGTGTCGCTAGCGCGAGACGATTGATAAGTCCAATTCATCGTGGCCCCGCTCTCGCGCGCTCCGAGCTGTCAAGGTCTGTCTCCGCGCTTGGATCATCGATAACGTTCAAAATATGGTCACTGTGAGTGAAAGCAACGCGCAGTGGCGGTCAGCGCTTGTGTACAGTGCAAGTTTTTCATATCAAGTGTGTACGCCGTGCTGTTATCTGTTTGATGTGTCGAAGTTCGGCTCTCGCGATCAGCCGTGTGTGGTGCGTCGCAGTTCTCCCGGAGTTGAATGTGTGTCTGTGAAGCTGCGGCGCCGCTAGCTCCGATACTGCAAGAAACACATCGCATCCGAGGGGTGCACCTTTTACATAACTTTCCCGTTGTATATCTGCGCAGTTGGTAGCGATGTGTGGCGGTGTTTTGTGCGTTTTGAAATGTGAGGGTGTTCCCAGTGCTTTAGTGCCGCTGGTGGACTGCAGCGTTCCCAAACCAGCGTCGTGAGTGCTCCGCTAGTTCGCCTATTCTAGTGGCCGCGTGATGTGGTGGCAAGTGTGCTTTGTGCAGCAACTGCAGTGTGTGTCCAGGCTGTGCTTTTTTTTTTCGCGTTCAGCACTGCCTGGTTACGTGATGTGTGCTTCATGCGAGATGCTGCTTTCCGTTGGGACTAGTTTTCGTGGTCATTTCACTTGCAGCTGTTGCTTGTTTACGTATGCCGCATATATGCGCTAGGTAAAGCTTCCATGCACCACTATCCGAAAAGTACCTTTACTAATGAAGCACATGGTTATTGTAATGTAATCATGCAGTCATGACATATTCCTGTGAGTAGTGTTTACACACCGGGTTCACAAAATGGTTTCTATCATAAACCTTTTCAAATGCCCATTTACGCTTTTGTTATAGTTGTTTGCTTTAAGCCACACCAAAGTTGGCTATGTTGTGGTCTTCCCTGAACTCTTAAAATGCCAGCACTGTCAATCATCAGTGAACATTCTTAAAGTGAGTTGGGGGTAATTCGTGTTCCGTGGGCGGCACACGTGACTTCTTTTGAGAATCCCTTTTTGCTCCCAACATATCCAGTATCGTTCAGCTTGATTAAGCTCGTCGGATATGAGGGGTCCCAATTTGCTGCTTTGTTGTTTGGTTCTAGCGATGAACTGAAAAACCCGAGCTGTGACTCTGATTAGCTTTAAGATTTTGCCGTAGTGTTCCAGATCGATCACGCCCGACTCAGTAGGTGGCGATGTTGCCGCTGGCAATGATCTTGTTTTCTTCCTTTCCCCTAGTTCGATTTCATCGTATATCGCTTTCGGAACCACTCATTCCCAATATGCATGCGGGACAAATCCACAGTGCTTTGCTCCGCTACAGTGCGTTTTTGGCCAGCTGCATGGCTGGGATGTCGCGAGCTAGATTTTCTCTTCCCGGATAATGTCTACATACGCACTTGTTCGCGAGGCGTTGAATTTTAGTGACTCAGTTGCGTGTGAACTGCTTCCAGCGGCCAACATCTTCATGAATCCAATAGAGTGCTGTTGTTGAATCTGTCCGTAGGTAGATGTTTGATGGCTGTTGCTTGAGGGCTTCCAAAATATAGCCACACAATCGACCAGCGAGCAGGCATGCCATCAGTTCCAGTCTCGCCAGTGTAATTTCCTTGCCTGTGGTGCAACCCTTTGTTTGCTTACCAGAGTTGTCGATCTTGTACCGTTTTCACCAGGGTGAGGTAGGCAACTGCCTCATATGGCATTGGACGGGTATCAGCAGAAATGTGAAAGCAGTCCGTCCTCCCTCCATTTGTTTGCGACCTGTAGTACCGGGGTACTTGAACCTCAGGGAGATAGGGAGTCCGTCTAGCTACCTTCCAGGCAGCCGTGCTGTGGTGGTAGGTAGCGTGTTGAAGTCGATGTTTTTACGCCACACTTCGTGGAACAGGACCTTGGCATGGACAATGAAAAAAGAAAGCCCCCCCCTCCCCTCCCTTCCCAGTGGTTCATGTTGAACCTCAGCGCAAATGACAAGACGCAGTACGATAGCAACAGGACACACGAAGCGCTGCTTTGTCATGTCGTTTACGCTAGGGTTCAACATGCTTACCAACACTTCCAAGTTTTCACGTTGCGCCCTAGTGGGTCACATATCCACGCCGTTGTTTGTAGCATGGGCCAATATGTGAATGGTTTTATGCTATGAATACAATCCATACATAGAGAGAATGTTAAGTGGTCGGCACACGGGTCCAACGTACGTCGCAAAACCTTCCGCACACCCGACAAATAACCGAGATGCATGGTAGCCCGGGAGTCACGTTGAAATCACTGGAATAGCATTTTACTGCTTCAAACATTTCAGTGGCATTTTTGTACAGCTTCACGGCAGCTTTCTCGCTTCCAGCTCCTGTGAGCACGTCATCCGTGTATGTCTCACAGTTGAGGGTACTGCTCTTTGTTTAAGTAGTGTTGAAGCATTTCGGAAAGCAGAAATGGGTTAGCCATCACTCTGAAAGGGATGCGGGTCATACAGCAAGTCAAAACTGGTGAAAGTGGTACACCCGGTTTTTGGTATTGCTTGAAACCACAGGAAACGCAATGCATCTTTGTCCACCGGTTTTATGCCAACCTTTAAAAATGTTTGTTTGATATCCGACCCTTGCGCCACTTGGTGTCTTCGGGAGTTCAGCAATAGGGTGTATGCACTGGGCTTTTGGCCGTGCAGCAATGCTACCTACACGACAGCCCCGACACCATATCCACAGTTGCATTCTGCGTGCAGGCAGCATGTTTCCCGATGCAAAACGTGGTTTGCGGCGTGGTGTTGGTAAGAACGTTCGCGTGGGTTTGCGAATGCCTTGTCACAAGGAGTAGTCAGCATTGTTTTTTTTCGAAATTTCGGACTGTGCTGTGCACACTTCTGCAACCGCAGATCCGAAAGCAGGCCGCACAACAAAAGCAAGCGTTCGCTTTTTTTTTCTGTTTGGAAGCGTAGCTAGAGCAGTGCTTGAAGACGATCTGACTTCAGGCAACGAATTCGCAAAGAAGCTATCGATGATGGGTTTAATCAGTACCGAATCAGGCGTGCCCATTTTATTTGAGGTGGAGACGACGGCCGTCAAAGCTTTCACCTCATACCTTGCACATGCTCAAGTAAAAAAAAAGCACTTGAAAACTATCGGTCGAATCTTTGTCGACGTGGCTGCACCTAATTTTATATACATATGTCGCGATTGCTTCCACCCAGAACCTCTGCGTAATTGCTCACCATTATTGGGAGCTTAGGTAGACGTCAGTCATACATTCAACACACCAGAACACTGTTGCCAGAGCACCTCACCGTATCTCGCACTCCCCAAGAAGCGCGCAGCATGCCTGGGTGGCTCGGTAAAGCCAGTGCCTCGTCCCGCCGCACGCCACCATCATATCAAATATTGTTGCAGCGTTTGGTGGAAAATTTTCCTAACTCGAGACACGGTCCTTTGAAGCAACCCAAAAATAAGAAAATCAATGCATGGGGATCACACGGAGATAGTGCAAAGTGGACTACGTTATCAGCGCCTGTCCAACGGTTAGACAGGTGCGGACAGCGGTGCAGAGAGCACTGCGCAATGTTTCAAGCATGTGACAAAGTGTGAGGTGAAAGCTTCAAGGCCTGTCGTTTCCACTTGGAACGAAACAGGTGCAACAGATTCAGTACTGATTAGTCCCATTATCGATAACTTCATTGTAAATTCGTCGCATGAAGGCGGACTGTCGTCAAGCGTTGCTCTATCCTTGGCTCCGAAGCAGCAAAAAAAAAAAAAGAGCGACATGCTTGCTTTTGCCATGCGGCCTGCTTCGGATCTTCGGTTGTAGCAAGCGTGCACAGCACAGTCTGGAATTTCGACGCAAAAACAATGCTGACTACTACTTGTAACAAGGCATTCGCAAATCCACAAATCGCTCGAAAAAAAAAAACTCTGTCCACATGAACGTTCTTGCCAACACAACACTGCGAACCACATTTCACATACATGAACGCCGCGGCCCATGCGGCAAAATGCAACCGTGCAGATGGCATCGGTGCAGCTAAGCAAATAGCACCACCACGCATTCGAAAGCCCATTGCATACACCGATAGACTGACTAAATCGGAGGTCAGGTTCAGTCCACTTTCAAAGTTGTTGAAATATTTCGGTGAGTTACTGTGCGATGAAACGTCAAAAACCATCTGAAGCTTGGGGAGAGTAACGTGCAACAGCCTAGTGCAGCATGTAGTAAACACAATGAAACGTCAAAAACCATCTGAAGCTTGGGAGAGTAAGTGCAACAGCCTAGTGCAGCATGTAGTAAACACAGCATGTAGTAAACACAATTCTGGGAAGTTTAGAAAGTGCCTTATCAAGTGGTATAGTGACATTGGCTTCCAAGGAAGCTCCTTCTTCTAATGTCCATCCATTTATTTGATGGTCCCGCCAAACACAGAAAAATAAAATAGAGGCGTGGAAATTTCTGAAATTTCAAACACTTTGCGAATGCTGTTTGCTATTTTTTTGCAGTGCACTTTTATCATTCAAAGTGCTGAATGTTTTCGAGTATTGAAAATTTGGGAATAATTGAGCAGTAAAAGTTGGCTTTGCCGCATGGCATTCAAATTTTCTAGCTTCACTGCATGGCATGCCCTCTTTCGTTGACTTTTTGCATGGCGCTGAAGTTGCGCAAAAAAGCTTAACCGCGGTCATACTATCACACTTAAAAATAAATTAACAACTGTATACCAACTGGTAGAGGTTTCAGAAGTGTCAAAGGCGGTAGCGGTCAAGACCATTGCTAATGACATCGAGGTTTCCTGGCTTTAACACACCATTTGCTCACTTTTCATTTTTCTTCCACTCAGTTTTTATGTGTACCAACTTTCAGCCTTTTGTCCACTGCTTGAGGGTCTAGCTTCATTCAACAGCAGAAGATCAGAAGAACATAAACTAAAAAAAAAAAATCACTCCACAAAGTGAAACACCCTCTTCCAAAACGCTTATGCAGAGGCTGGACGGCTGCAGAATGCAGAACGCACTTACTCTATGAAAGAGAACTGTCATCTCTTGTGCTACTGCACGCAGCATGCAACCCAACACGAAACAGCGAAAAGAACTCTTGTGCGATTGCTACGAAAAAACTTTTCAGAACTGAATCACTTTTGTGAACTGTAGCAGTCATGCTGACACTGCGCTACGGACAAAGGCTCTAGATTGGTCGACGTTCTATAACTTAAGATCCTGAGATCTGTTATCCTACTACTGCCATTTTTTCAAATGTTCCTGATTTATTTCATTCTCCCTCTTATTCATTGTTTCTACGTACTCTTCCACATTTTTTTTTTTCATTTACTGTGGTCACCCTATCTGACGCAGCAAGCAACGCCATTTGTGGAGCTAATGTCTTCAGTATTCATTTCCCAAATCATTTATCTAACATCACTATCATCATCTGGAAGGCTCCCGCGCAATTACAGCTTTCAGCCCCATTTCATGCAGCAATGGCCTCGGTCTGCCTTGCGTGGTTCTTCCACTACACCATCCCTGTTGCACTAAGCTCATGTGCTTGCGCTTTGTGCATAAAGTAACCGACAGGTGTCCTGAGCTCGAGAATGCCTAGATTGGGCTGTGTGTCGACCTGCCATTCCAGGTGCAGAAGCACAAATGAACGGGTGTAGCACTTTTGTCTTCTGTCTGGCGCCAAGCGTAGGGAGAAGTGGAAAAGGGCACTAGAACGGTCGGAAGCTGACTGTTTTAGCTGTGATTGTAAGAGCGTTTGATTTTATGAGGAGTACTTTGATGGTATTGGCATTATAGTAACTTGCAGCTTTATTGGCAGCGGGCACGTGTTTTTGCAAAATATAAAGCAAGGCGCTGCAAATGAACTGTGTTTTCTACCTCTCAACTGGTTACATTGATTTGATTGATTATGGGGTTTAATGCACCAAAGCTACAATTGGACTATGAGGCGCGCCGTATTAAAGTACTCTGGATTAATTTTGACCTCCTGAAGATTTTTAAAATATGCCAAAATCTCGACATGAGCATTTTTGCTTTTTGCCTTTATGGTTGGGTCCCAGTCAGGCTGCACGTGCAATCAAAGCTCTTTTGGAGTTTTGTGATTGAAAATTTTGGCCGCATCAAATGACATCTTTTCGTCTTCACGTTTGTTTTTCTTTTTTTTTTTCTTGTCTCATTTAGCGTAGCAAGCCAGCCCGACGGCTCGGCTAACATCGCTGGTCTCCATTAAAGTTATTCTCTCTCTCTCTAAGCCATTGTATTGGTGTTGAGTGCATAGAATTTTTACTGATTGCAAGAACATAGTGTATGTGATGATGCTCAAGTATCAATTTATATTTAAGGAACCCAGGAGAAGAAAAATATGAATGGTGCAAAATGAAAGGGTTCAACATGCATGGGACTACTTGATCATTACGAGTTGTGTGCCTATCGATGAAATGTCAATAAACCGTGCTGCAGTTTAGCGTCATCTAGTGCTGATCTTTTTTTCCAAGTCTGCATAAACTTAACTTATTGTTGTATGTAGTGTTGTTCACTTAACCTTGTGTGTTTCAAGTCTGTAATACTTAGTACATTTGGTAGCATTAAACAAAGGAACTCTTTTTGTTGTGCCTTTACTTGCCTAACTTTGGCCGAAAAAGGCTTCATTTCAAAACAGAAGACCGCGTTATAAGTGGAAATTACGGAAATGAACTAGATCTTGGTAACTCATTGAGGCATCACTGCTCTTAACAAAACGTAGCCAGCTTTGTTTATAACTAAGGCTTATTAATTCATGTATCTATAAATCTCTGGGGCCTATCTGTTTTTGTACATAGCTGTCTTGTTTTGAAATAAAATTTGATCGGCGAGTTTTATTTTGTGTGGGGTATACACGTCGTGTTCTGCCGTGAGTCTTCTGCAATTAGTGTGGGCCAATTTTTCTTCAGCACCTCGAGCTGCCCTTGTCACTAATTTTTTAAATTTTTATTGAAGTGCATACTGCGAACCAGAGGCCCAAGAAGGAGGGGCATAAAGGTGTGAACAAGATCATAGATACCAGCAGTTCAGGATACTACATGTGGCAGCAATGAGAAAGAACAAAAGGTTAAAATAAACTAAACATTTGCTTCTATTTATTCAAATTAATCAAGACATATGTTCAGGTGTATTTTTCCAGTCGATAATACATGTGGAAAAAAAAATTTCGACCGGTGTGTATAACGGGTGAAAGAATGAAAATGGTAATGATGAATATTATTTTGAAGTATGTCGTGGTCTTGTATCTAGGCCAAGTTTGTAGCAAAACAACAACAAAAAATTTAAGGCATTGAGACTTCTTTTTTCCCTAGTGCTTCAATCGCACCAGTTTGCATGAGCTTATTAACAGAATCCGTGCGACCATAGTTAGAATTCTGAACAGTGAAGAAACGTAAGATGCAAAAACTTTCTCCTTGACTAATGTTCGAATCCCATAAGCTTACATGATCTCACAAAGAGAATTTGTGCGATTTATATTTAGAATAAATAAAGTCAACAGCCTTTCTTAGAGCATTTTCAACCAATTCGATATTATTTCCTCTATAGGGGTCTGAGACTGTGCAGGCATACTGAAGTTTCTATCAAATTAAAGTAGGGTACAAAATAATCTAACTTTTGCTGGAGTATGGGTGAGTTTATGCTTTATTAACTAACTTCACGACAAGATGAGGAAGATTGTTTTTTTTTATATGACTTCAGCTAAAGTTGCTAGTTTTACAATAGCTACACGG
>JABSTR010001590.1:0-35000 GCA_013339765.2 Haemaphysalis longicornis
TGCTTGCGATCGAGAGAGCATCTTAGCAACGGCCGACCCGTACCTCACGTAAGTCGGAACCTTCGCGCCCTTGAAAACGACGATGACCGTTGTCGTTTCGCCGATTCTCTTGGCTCCTAGGGCTAGCGGATTTACGCTTGTGACCACGCGCTCGTCAATGTTGTCGGAGTCTCGCTTATCGGGATTCCTCTGATGACTCCCTTGACCGTATCGTGCGGCGCAGTTCTGTAGGCCCACACTTCATGCTTCTTTCCCGTATGGCGATTTATTTGATCTGGCTGTACCTGGTGGCTCGTTCCTCCTCTGAGGTGCAGATCACAACGATGTTTTGCTGAGCATTTACACGCAGAGGATGTCCTCGTACTCAACTTCTTGGTGGTAACGGCCGCTGCATGTACGCCGCAGTCAATTCCACTATGAACAAAGGGAACGAAAACACTTTATACAATTTTCAAGAAATAACGAAGGTAATGAACAAGTCTGCAATAATTATAGCAGCAGGACTAAGTCATACATAAAACAACGTTTTCGTGAGATGTTGTCTACAGCTCCACTTACACAATAGGAGCAGCGATACTGTAATTATACACAGAACATACAAGTTCAACAAAGCAGTGTGAAACAAGCAGGAAGTAAAAACAAGAAACCAGTTTCAATTTCCTTATTAAAGCTGTGTCAATATGGTCCAGTTAGTTCAGTAATTAGGTATTTTTGGTTTTTCGGCAAAATGAGCCCGTCGTGAAAGACTGTTTGATTTCAGGAGGAATTTCACATGGAGACACCAGCAAATTTAACAGTCATTTTCCCATAGTTTGTGCGAGCATTGGGCAAATAAAATTCTTATCGCAGAGAACCGAGTTCTATTATTATTAGTGAAAAGTTCAGGGGTGAAACTTTCTATGCGCACATCGTGATGAATCAGGCGAAACATGGTGACTGCCAACTTTAAGTAAATAATCATCAAGGGGGAACTATTTTAGTCAACGTATAGGGGGATGAAGTGACAAACGTAATCACTGAACGTCATTAGCCGCGCGGCTTGGTTTTGGAGATGTCGTAGATTATATAAATGTGTGTTGTACGTGTTTCCCCAAGATGATAAGCAATATAAAAGATGGCTGTGAATGTAAGAATAGTATAGTGACAGGATAACATGTTGTGGGAAACATGGTAATGCTTTCACAATGACGTGAATACCGAAATAAACCTTTTTTAGTAGCAACTGCGCGTGAGCATGAAACTTGAGATGTTTATCCAAAACGACGCCAAGAAACCGAGTGCTCTTTGAAGCAGGTATTTTGTGATCATTTATTACAAGTGAAAGAGGCAAGGTAACCGTTTTCTGTGGGAAATGAAATGTCGTAAATGTTGTTTTTGTAGCATGCATTTGCAGTTGAATATTCACGTACTACGGGTGGATGCCGATAAGGTCGGTGTTTAGTGCATTTTGAAGTGCGATGTGATTGCTGCTCGACGTAAGTATAATGGTGTCATCCGCATATAACAGACATTTAGAGCTTTGAAGCGCATTAGGTAAATTATTAAATAACAAGAAAAGTAGAGCAGCCAGAATTGATCCCGGAGGAACTCCCCTCGTAACTGTTTTTGCGGAGGAAAAGTGACCGTTAATTTGCACCAGTTGACATAGATCCATCAAATAACAGTGAGTGAGTTCAAGAGAAGGCCAAGAAATGCCAAATGATTCAAGTTTGTGTAGTAGGATTGAGTGGTCAATTGTTTCAAATGCTTTAGTAAGGTTTTTACTAAGTAAACCCTCGTCGATGACTTGTTTAATTTGATTAGTAAGATAAATAAGTGCAAGCTCTGTAGAATAACCGGGTCAAAAGCGAACTGACGTGAGGATAATAGGTTAAATTTAATACAAGAGCTTTTCGACTATTTTACTAAAAAATGGTAAAACGCATATGGGCCGATAATTCTCAGTACATTCCCTAATGCCTTTTTGGAAAACGGGGGTTATTCTTCCATTCTAAATTGAGTTCTTAAGTGAGTTGTGTCCCTTATTACACCTGTATCAGATGAAGATTCTTCATGCATAATTGGCCCAATTACCTTCACTGAAGTAGAAAATGCTGTTGATCAGCTTCGCTCTTTCAAGTTACCTGTCCCTGACGGAATTTCAGGATTACAAATTCTTTAAGTCTCTTTTGTGCCCCGTTTCCCGCAACATTTTTTCGTGCCCCTCGATATAAACCCTCTTCGCGGATTATTCTCTCAAAGTCACGCTGTTTAATCCTGAAGTCCACAGCAAAGCAAAAACTGCTTTCAGTTAATGGTTACCGGCCAGTCACACTCTCTAATGTTGATTACAAAATCTTTGTGGAGGTCTGTGCTATCTCCGCACGTTTCCAGCGTAGAAGAAAAGTTGTCGTTGTTGCCAGGGGCTGGGAGCTTTGAGAGGCATTGTTCCCGCGTCACAAAATTCACGAAACTACGAATTGGAAACATAACAGTTGAAGAATAGTGCGTGTGGCGTGACACCTGAACGTGATGGCACGTGAGCAGAATAGTGCACACCAGCCGCACAGAACCTGACTCTGGGGATGCTGCGGCGTGTGCAAGTCTGCTTGCTGACGTAATTTCCGCCTTAAGACGACGACACGAAAGCGAAGAGAGAGATGCGAATACGGTGTAGCAGTGAACAAGTTGTTTGTAAGTATCGCCAGCTTTCGCTTCCAAAACACTCAAGCAGACTTGAGTGCTCTGATTAATTTTACAGCGAAGCTGTTAGCCACTTGTCGGTCGGAAAATTTCGTGTCGTAAGCAAGAACCCCAGGCAGTACCCAGAAGTTCTCGTCCAAGACGTTGAGCGCATGCGCCAGGCTAATAAAACGTGCAGCGTAGAGATCCGTATTCGCGTAAAGAAAAAAAAAACCCAAAAGAAGCATCGAAACCGCATGATGGATGATAAAGAAGCCGGAGAACAATTTTGTGTTCTGGGGCCCTATTCTCGACTGCACAAATTGCCGGCAATTTAGGCATTTTCCGGAAGCTTTTCTGATTGGCTTTCAATTTTGGTCACGTGCTTCCGGCTGACAAAGCGGTTGTGTGTGGTGTCGTCATTTTGACTTTTCATGTCGTCAACGGACACCAGTTCAAAGTTTGCCTTATTTCTCGTTAGTAAGGCGCATAATTCTTGGCCGGCAATGAAAAACCAGACAAAATGCGGCGGACATGACAACGTAAGCCTGTCTTTGCTATTCAACAACAATACTGCTTGTAATACACACCCCCTCTGTGATTGGCTGAGAAGGCGTGACGTAATTTAAACAGTTGGGGGGAACGATTACGTCATGCATTGGCAACTTCAGCCTGCGTAAAAGTGACGTAATGCTACGTAACAGCTTGAAAATGGCGGTTGTTTTGTCGCAAAATACAAGCAAAATAGGGCACAATATTGCCCCGGCTTACGGCGCCGCGAAATGTGCGGCAATTTGCAGCAGGCGCAGTTTCGCATGCGCGCTGTTTAAAGCATGTTTCCTACCGAACAAATTATAGTTTCAACTGCTTCCAAGTCAGCGATCATGCGACATACAAATAACATGCAGTATTTGCTTTTATGTTTGGCAATGAAATAAAAAATTATTTGTTGGCGTAACCGCAACATAAGAGGGCAGTACAAGCCTCCTCATGACAAAGAGAACCCAATGCATGGCATTTGTCCATACTTGTCCTAGTAAGCTGGTGGGTCACATGATCGAACTCAAGAGAAAAATAACAATGAAAAGTGACTATTTAGTTCATTACAGCGCTGATTGAAGTCGAGCTTGACGAATGAGTGAATCGGTGACATCGGTGCGCTCCGCGGTTATCAGGCGTAGCGCTTCGCTGCTCTTATGTGTCATAGAAGCGATGGTCGCGGCCGTCTTTTTCTGTGATCACGCCATAAACTTGTAAATAGCAGCAGACGATAGCGTGGCGGCGGTGGCGGCAGGGAAGGTGATAACGCAACAAAGCTTGCATTGAAGCAGAGAGCCCAGCTATGTTAATAAAAGCGATTGAAAGAAATAAATAGATACGGTAAAAAAATGTGTGATGTTCTTTAGCTCGACATCCGCCTTTCGCTCGCTTTTGGATCAACGTTACTCGATCGCTTGTGGTGTTGGCGCCAAGTCTGACCTCCAGAAATGTGTTTTCTTGTCAGCCTCAGCTACCGTCTAATTTTTATAGTATTGCCAAGTGTTTTTATATCTTTCTTGCACAATATTTGATACCTTGTAGCGATCTTTATGAGTGACTCGTCAAATTACACTGCATGTGTCATAGCTATAGGTGCAGCACGTCACTGATTGCTTACGTCGTGCTTACGCAAAAAAAACATGGGCGAAATGCCGGCAATTTGTGCAGTCGAGAATAGGGCCCCTGGTGAAGATTAGGTTTGCAGCTGCTCTCAAAAGTGGAGGGGTGTTCACGCAGTTCGAGGGCTAGCGTGTGCGTCTGGCTAGGCAGGACCCAGCAGTTTTCGCCCAAAACGCCGAGCGCATGCGTAAGGAACAGCATTTGACGCCAGAGAAGCCGAGTGCAATCGACAAGCCCGCCGAGACAAAAAACATTTCACACCCTCCTCATCAGCATGTCGGTGGTTTACAACAGCTGCGCTGGACATCCAATTTCGCAGGGCGGGATGTCGGTCATTTTTAAGTGCGAATGCACTTTATAAGCGACCCCAAACCATCCACCGCCGGCGGCGGCGGCGGCGGCGGCGTCGGCGTCCGCAGTGCTCCTCTATATTTAAAAAAGAAACAGCATGCGGCGCCAGGTTTCGATCCGAGGACTTTGCCGCCGCAGCGCGACGCTCTACCGACCAAGCCACGGACGCGACGTGATATCAGCGTTAGTGACGCGCCTTATATCTTTAACGCATTCAAACTACGTCTGTCAGCGGCGTGCGTTGGCGACTCGGCGCGTTATAGCGGCTTGATAACTGCGTGGTGTACACGTGATACTACAAACCCGATGGAAGAGATGGAAGAGAAGGCGGCGAGGCCACGGGGCGGCCTCTCTCGCATCCACCATGGTCCCACGTAATTCGCGCCAGCAGCGCCAAATCCTCCCCTAGTAGTACGTGGCCTCTGAGAAACGTTGCATTAATCGCCATGGCAACGAGTGGCGAGGGGGGAAAGGGTGTTTGCTGACGTCGCGGACGCTGCTGACGTCATTGATCCCGCGGCAGCCAGGCCGTGCCGCCGCGCGCCGGCCCCTGAAACCGACGCTCGTCCAACTTTCGCGTCTGCCGCCGGTCGCTGCCTCATGGGCCGCTCCGCAATGACACCAGGCGCGAAAGTTGGACGAGCGGCGCCGATGACTCGAAATGGCCGCCGCCCGTCGTTTGTTATGTGTGCAGTAACGTGTTTAATAATTGAAAGAAGAAAACATGTAGGTAATAGTACGTTTTCTGGTGTCGAATTGTTGTCTTTGTGGCGATAATAATTGGAGTGTTACACAAACATTATTTTTGCTATGCATTTATTCAAAATTCATATGAGGACGTCTTTGATTCGAAGTCATGAAAACACATGTGCTACACCCATATATTGCACATACATTTTATGTACACAGTATTGGACTAAGCAAAAATATGACATATGCAAATTTAGGCATACGATATTGTACAATAGGGAAAAAACGTGCTACATACACATTTACAATAACACGGTTAGGCGGGCTAGTTGGTATTCTGAATTCTTGGCTGTAACTTTTGCGCAACTTTACACGGTGACAGGTACAGGTCTTCGAGTCCCTTTTTGTATCGGTCTCCGTCTAAAGTTGCGCAAAAGTTACAGCCATGAATACACATTTAGGTACACAATACTTGATTACGAAAGAAGAACTTCGAAAGTTCTAGTCCCTACACAGATTTTTTTTTTCGCGCACACCTCGGCGGGAGAAGAAATGAACTTGAAAGTTCCACTCAATGTATACTTATTTCTTGGGCTCACCTCGAGACAGGAATGTTCTTTAGACATTAAAAAAATTCGTTTCAGTTCAGAGACACAATAATTGGGAACCTATATCTTAAAAGAAAGCATGCACACGTATGCTTCAAGCCTTGCCTTTCGGGCGAGTTAACGCAAACTTCGAAAGAAAGCGTTGACCCGCCCATTAACCTGCATACACTTCCGAGAAATGATGTTCACACCAACAAAATGCAGCCATAAAAAACTGTTGCAACACAATGACCGCACTGTAGACACTCATTGCTGGATTATATCTACGTACAAAAACAATGCGCGACCATGTGCACGTCGTAGAACACAGAACACAAATCGAACGCACTCGTCCTTTCTTTTAAGAAGACACCCAGAAAAAAATGCTTTCCTGTATTGTAAGCCGCAGATATCGGCCAAGTTGTTACACGCTACCCTCTAGCTCGTGTCTGGGCAGCGCCTCTTATCTCATCCTGTCCGATACTGCATGAACATTCTAACTTCAGAACTATGGAACACCAAACCCACTCGCGATAAGATGACAAGGCGCGGGCGCGCAGTTTAGATTGAGCAGCAAAGCCGGCAATGCTACTTGGTTTTATTTATTTATTTTTTAATGAGCGAAACGCTTGCAATGGCGGCTGCAGACAACGCATGTATTTCGGTTTGGCCTTCCACTGCTTCATGTGAAAATCGACTTGCATTGAACACCGCGGAGTTACGTCAGATTTTTTCGGAGCTCTGAAGCAACGCTTGGCAGTAGTTTCGCCGCAAATATACGTTTTGGAGAAAGACGGGGAAGGAAAAAATGCTTATGGCGCAGCACCTCCACGCCATCAATCGATGTGGTAGTAGTAGTATGTACGCCATGAAAGGCAAGAAGCGCGTACAGTTGAGCTTGCCTTCTTTGTGAGCAGGTGCGTCGTGATGACATTGGATGGATTGAGGAGAGTCACCGGAGGAAACGTCCAATGAAGTCGCAAACCGTCCTCGACTTGGGGCCCAAACCTAGACTCATACCTGCTGCACAAAACAACAAAAAATACCTTGATAAGTATACTGAATCGACGTTCCAGCAGTTACTAAGGCAATCATCAAAAAACGGCAATGCCACCACAAATTGTTCTTGCGAGCAAGTGTGTGCGTGCCAAAGACGCGTTTACTTCTAAAACTTTGCGTACCTGCACAGCTGGGATATATTTGCACATTAGTTTCCCACTCCAAGACGAGTGACATGTCTCATTAACTTCACGTTACATGCGCGAATTATTTTGAAAACAGAAGAGTGCAATCAGTCGGCTTTTAAGGAATCACTATAACTTGTACAAAGCTAATTTGCTTACCTGTCGTCTTTGGAGAAGGCGAGAAACTTGGTCGAACTGTACCGCCCTGTGTTGCTGCACCACAGAGCTGCGCAGGAGTGGTAACACTCCTTCCTCCGCTGCCCCATATTTAGAATACATTCGAATGTATTTTAGAATGCAGCGAAACTTTCCGCCCGTGGAAGCGTTTAGGCAACCCGCGCAACCCTTCGCACGCCGGCTCGCTCACGCACGTACCGAACTGGCCCGCCGTGCGCGCCGAGAGAAAGAAAAAAAAATATTGGCGCCGGTGAGCTGTTGCGCATGCGTGAGGAGGCGCGGAAAGCGTTGACGGTGTGGAAAGAAAGAAACACTGAGGGAAAGGGAAGGGCCCACGCCCGCAGCACCGTGCCGCTAGGATCGCCACAATTTCGGAAACCGAAACTAGCCAAAGTCGCCGACCAGTGGCGAGGCGGTGGGCTGCGGGGGCCGAGCGCAAGCGCCGCAAGCGGGCCGACAACCGTGCATTCGCACTTTCACATTCTACCCCTCGGGGAAATGCGGGGGAATTTTTTAAATCACCGCTGATAATTTGTTGCGCTGTTCCCAGGCCCCAGTCAGCTAAGGCAGATTGCCTATCAGCAAAACACAGTTTTGCTTTCTGACGCCTGCTGTCTGAATTGGTAATCCTTGTGGTATCGCATAAAGATTTCGGTAACTTTACCATGCACGCATAACTATGATTAAGCACAGTGAGAACGCTGCTGCGCATGCCTACGATAACAGTTTTCGGTGTTCGTTTAAAGTACGTATCCAACCTCGTGAAAACTCTACAAAATGTTGATTTCAAGCTGATCTTCGTACCATTTAAAAGAGCTGCACTCAACACGGAGACAGCGACTCGGTAGGTAAAGGAACAGATATTGCCACGAGGATCCGGTTTGAGCAAGATGGGTGTGTGCCGCACATTCCGAATCGGGTTCGCTTGCGTGCCGCGAACGGCCCCAGTGAGCGAAGAAACCTTTTCGACTTTCTTACCTTTTCTGCGACTCGTGTGGGTTCTTCGTTGACCGAGAGCCCTCTGCTCACGCAGGCAAGTGCTGGAGGCTTTGGCCAGCGTTCGTGGAGAAGACCCCGACGCCCTGGCTGCCCAGGTCTACGACAACACGTGCAGGCTTCTGTTTCCCTGACCGCCTCCCCGGCTTCGTCCTATAGAAGTTATTCCCACGTACCTCGTTTGGACATTTGTGCTCACTAAGGATGCGAAATACAGCTTTGCCCTGGGCTCTCATTGACCGGTACAATTAAAACGCGGTCACTCTAAGTGCGCTAGAATGGGCTGTTTTTAACACGGCCCTAGACTGGCATGATATTCGTGTCTTCCTCCACGGTCGCAGTTTCAAGTTACGACAAGTCGCAGCGCAGCGGCGGAGTCTGTGCAGAACCTTACCGGCCGCACTGGAGACATAGGCAGTGAAGAAAACAGAAATAATAAGAGAGTGCGCAGAATCACTCCCGCCGTCAAGTAGGCATAAAAATACTTCGAGTGAACTGGTATACCACGTTGCAAAAGAAAACAGCGCAAAACATGACTGATGGGGTGTCTGGGTGTCAGCCATGGGGTGTCATGAGGTGTCAGGGGATGTGAGCTCCTGATTCATGTAAATCGTATATAGGGTGCATGCACTGCTTTCTACTTTGTAACTACCGGAAGCATAGATGAATGGGGCCGCAAGCACAATCGGCGTGTTCGGCCACTGAGAGAACGGTGTTAGTTGGACACGACATGCTGGCCCGAAGCAGCACAAATTTTCTGGAGAAGGCGTCGATGTGCCGATCTGGACAAGGCGACGGGGAGGCACGCTGTGCGTGTCAGCTATTTTAGATTTTGCCCTTGGTGAACGGTGCAGCGCTTTTGTGTTCGGCGAGCACCAAGGCACCATCATGTACTTGTCTTCATATGGCGCAAATGCTGAGATCAACACTAAGTTTCCAACGAGACCTTCCTTTTTTTCGGACCTTCGTATGGCAAGAGCTACCTCATTTTCCTCATTTTCTGTCTCATTTTCTGTCTCTTTTATATAATCGCAAACTTGCCCTTGATCCAACCCCCTTTCTTTCTCCATTAAACACAAGACCGACAAGACATCACCAACCAAATGCACTAACTCCGTACTTCGCGAGAACGGACACGTTCAAATTTCGTTTTTTCCACGCACCATTTCAGACTGGAACCAGATAACCGAATGAAGTACTTGCGATACTGGGTAACTGTGCATTGGTTCTTGTGTATGTTTTGTTGTATTGCTCTTGACCTAAATGTGGTCGGCAGTATGTATTAAATAAAATTAAATAAATAAAATACGCTTCGCGACCACGCACTACCTTCAGTACCAGAAGTGACTTGTTTCTGGACCTCGTTGCGAATATTCTATTGTGAAAAAAAATTACAGCCATTCCACTCAATGTGCAAGGCTTGGGAGTGGGCTAGTTGGTGTTTTAGCATCTCGGCATGGCGACGGCTGCGTCATGCCGAGAGTATCACCGCTACCGACAATCTGGAAAGCTGCCAGTAGCGAAGAACCTCAGCGCGCACATCACCGTCGCTTCCGTAGGCAGCTCCGTCGCACCTTGAAGCCTAGCGTGTTCGGAGAGTGCGTCGCACAGCATCCGCGCCGTGTTCTTGTTGACGCGGAAACGGCGCTTAAAGTCGCCGTCGCTCAGCCGACGCTCAGGCACGGGATCCTCTTCCAGCAGCTCCAACAAAAGTGCAAACACGGGCGGCATAAACGCAGCCACCTTACAATCTGATGCGCTCTCGACCGTGCCGGATTTCACGCCTCGCTCGCGGGAGCCACTTGGCTACGTGACGTCACCAAAATATCGCCAAAATATAGCCGCGTGACGCAGGCCGGCTGGCGTTTTCGCTCCGAGCCAATCGCGTGACACCCCAACCGAGCGCAACCTCACGTGACCGCACCGGATTGAGCCTCGGATCTAATCCGAGGCGCGCCGGATGCCCAGCAGAATACGGCCCCTGCTGCTGAGTTCAAACGAGAGACTCTACTTAGGTGCGACTATGCATTCGGATATTTTGTCCCACTAATTGTTTTCCCTTTTTTCATTCATTCTACATTTTTCTCTTCTGCCATATCCTGTAACTTTGTTATGTACTTAACTTTTTTCTGCTTGACGAACCAAGAATCTGTCGTTTCGGTAACACGAGACGTGTTTTTGTTGTTGTATCATTTTTATTTATTTGTGGTTGTTTCTATTCCTTTATAGTGTCGCACTTTGTGTCCGACTATACTTTTAAAAGTGTAAATGTTTTTATGCACGTAATTAGGCTCCGTGTTACTTCCTGTGCTTTTCCCTTATGCGTATTTCTAACCACCGCAAATGATTCGTGCGTCGCGTCCACATACTTGGCTATCTTTGGTTGTTTCCTTTACCTACTACCCTGATTGTTATTGGCATACTTTGTAATTCTTGTGCGTAGATTTTGTGTGTGACTACGCCGTTGGCTTTTATTTTTCTTCTTGTTATAGTCTCCTGACGTAAACTTGGATTGCGAACCCTGTAGTCATTACTTGTTCTGCTGTGTTATTTTAGTCGCAAATTTGTGCTGCACGATCCGCACAGCTCCACTTTTGTAACTCCCTTACTAAATTCCCTGCAAAGGGGCCGTAAGGTATTTTAAATAAACTGCAATATTAAATCAGCATTAATTAAAGACCTATGTATTGTTCCTTTCTACGTGGTTTCTAATGCAAGACATTTAATTAAGTTCCTGCATGTAACTTTCCATTCGCATATCGGAAGCCCAGTACTTTAGTGCCATTGAAGACCGAAGTGGGAAGTGTCATATGTGTTTGCACCTATAATAGACGAGCACTAAAATCGCAGTTAGACGTGTCTGAAGTTTGTCCGGTGCTCCCTGAAAAAAGAATCGTCTAGGAGCATTTTTTTGTATTCTTTTTATCTCCAGATAAACTGCTGCCGGCGGTTTTCCTATCCCTATAATATGCGTAGTTCGATGTGAGCTTTTAAATTTCTGACTTTATTTCGGCTCAGGAATACGACACCATATTTTAATTTAAAAAGGGAATGTAACGTTAATGTAACGACACGTTCCAATTTTCGAAGTGTAACTACAACGCGTTTCTTTCTCAATATAGAAACTTGTAACGGGAACTCGTTTCAAAATTGGGCAGGAACGAGGAACGAGCTTTCGTTCCTGTTTTAGAGGAAGGTGTTGTGCACATTCCTCTAAAATAGGAAGGAAAGCTCGTTCCTCGTTCCTTCCCAATTTTGAAACGAGTTCCCGTTACAAGTTCCTATATTGAGAAAGAAACGCGTTCCAGCTACACTTCGAACATTTTAACGTGTCGTTACATTAGCGGTTACATTGATTTTTTTAAATTAAAATGTGGTGTCGGATAATCCTTAAGCGAAATGAAGTGAGGAATTTAACACTCACATCAAACTTCGTATATTATACGAATATGAACACCGCCGGCAGCAGATTATCTGGAGATAAGAAGAATTCAACGAAACGCTCCTAGACGATTTTTTTTTTCAAGAAGCACCGGACATATTCCAGACATTTTTAAATGTAAGTGTGGTGCTCGTCGATTACAAGTGCAACACATATAGCGCTTCCCTTGTTGGGTCTTCAAATGCGCGGTCAGGATACTGCGCTTCAGATGTGCAAAAAGGAAGTTACGTGCACGAACACTAATCTCTTGCACATGAAACCGCATCAAAAGGAACAATACATAGGCATGTAATGAATGCTGATTCAATATTACAGTATGAGTAAAACAAAGGTCCAGAATACAGATTCGCAACTTAGTAGAGTCCTTTGCCTCAACTCAGTAAAAGTTCCATCGCGATGTTGGTGTGCGACAGACGAACCCGTTTTTTTCGTCAACACTTCATTGGCAATATTGAAGAGCCGTACCACCAAAGCTCTTCAAAGTACTACCGTGTTATACATGAGGATATATCCATCAGGCTCACTACAGTGTCTCCCCATGCGCTCATAGGCGTGTGCTAGCATACAAGCCGCGCTCTTCGCGGTCAGTGGTTGTTTTCTGTATATTGTGTTTGACGGTCGTTGAAACACTGTGTGGTGCCGTGCGCATAACTTTGACCATAAGGATTTGCTCCTTAAATCCTCGCACGCGCGAGCATCGGAGCAACTGCGTAACAACAGAGCTACAGAGTGTTACTCTGCCGGATTGAGAGTTCATGGTTGCCTTTTTGTCGCAGCGTTGTCTGCTGCAGCATCTCTTTTTCGGAACGAAGGAATTTTGCGCACGGCAACAGCCACCAGCTTACCAAGTCTTCAATGAACGAAGTCGTAGTGGGGGGAGAGGGGGAGAGTAGCGTAATCAGCTTTCTTTAGGGCGGTATCTTCCTGAAAAATCCATTGTTTCTTTATTGTTGCGGCCTATTGAAACGGTACTTCATCTGGATACATGCGGCTCGCAACAATTGCTCTTGCTGAAGACTGTACTCGTAAATGTTGTCGCGCTTCACGTGCAAGTTCAGCTTTACCTGAAGCTCTGCCTGGACAAGTTCACTTCCATAGCGTGACGCGCCTAGTTGAGCGTGCTTTGGGTAGCAAAAAAGTACTAACTGGGCGGTCCGGAACAAATCCGGGACATATAGCTGTCTTGCCAGGGACGGCGCGGGGCTCGGGACGTTGTATGATAAGTCGGGACAGTCCCGCATAATCCGGGATGGTTGGCAACCCTACGTGAGTATACGCTACTCGGCTGGCCATCGGTGCCCGGCTAAAGCACTGGTCGGAACCGGTCTGTAACAATGCATTACCGTCTTTGCACTGCCATGATGCGAAGGAAGGGTGGCGGAATAACTCCCAGAGAAATGCGAAAACCGATCGTAAAGCAAACCTGGCAGTGGGCACATCACAAAACCGATGGTTCGCTCGGTGTGTGAGAAAGTTTACGGCTGCGCGTTCGAGCACCACGGCGGTGCCGCAGGGCGATAGAATTTCCGAGGACAGATTCGGCTTGCAGCTCTCACGAATGGTTGCTGTTGCGGAAGACATCAGATGGCTCTCGCCTCGCTTTGGGCGGCAGCGGAAATATTTCAAGAATCTGAGGCTGAGAACTTGTCGCCTAGTTTTTACACGCGGTGAGGGCAACGATAACGACCCAGGCGCCCAGTGTCTCGTATGGCCCCTTCGGCTGGCACTGCTGCCTGTACTGGAGAGAATATATGTGTGGTGAACACGGCACAGGCACGTCTTCTCCTGCTGGCCTTTCGCGTTCCATCTTATGCACAGAAGAAGAGCTCGCGGCAGAAGACGAATCAAATGGACAACGAAGCACCTGTATCATGCGCATCCGCACATGACGTAGCGACAAGGCCATGCGCACCCGGTGCAACGTGCCGACAGGCTGCAGCCCGCTGCGTGGTTATTCTTCTGTCTTTGACTTTCGAGGAAGTATGTTTTGAGGAAGGGCGGGAAAATTCGGTAGCTTATAGGAAGATAAGCGCAGTAGCGGTCAGTGGCTTTTTGTACTAGCTTCAGCGCCCTAAAGCCTTGGCATCAAAAACAGCCAAATACTGCAGATGGAACGTTCACAGAAGGAACGCCGTTCCCTCTGGCATTCCTTCGTAAACGTAACGAGTTACAGTTACAGTTCCACCCACTCTTAATTGAACGGTGACGTTCCTCCGTTCCTCCCAAAAGGAACTAGTTCCAGGAACGCCGTTTCTTGGAACGTCGTTCCGTACAACAGTGCGGCAAGGTGAGGACACTGCAGAATTTTAGCTGCGCGAATACCGCTCTAAGCACTCGGCTTTGGCGTTGTGCAGGTGCCGCCTGCTTAACGTAATAGTTTTGACCAATCCGTGCGGTCAGTGACTTTAGGTGGCAGATGTCTTGTATTTGCTTGTCGGTTGCAATAACGTGCCTCGGAAACGTACTGAGAGAGAGTGTTGGGTCATGTGACCATGGGTGGGGACATGTTTAAAATTGGTTAGTTCTTGTGTCCAATCCGCGGTCCATATGAATCATGTTGAAAAAGGGTTTTTTTTTCGCTCTTTCTTGAACGCCCCCTTTGGAGGCGTAGTTTTTGGAATCAAAACCAGAGTATCGGGTTTTGTCCGCGGTCAGTCGGTCGATAAGGATCTAGTTCAGTATAGATCATGGCCAAACAGGATGCTGCGGGCAGAGTGAAAAAGCAACCGTAATTCTGTCCTGATGTAAATAGATGTACATAAACTTAATATCCTGCAAGAAAAGCAGTCACCCGCTTCAAGCATTGGACGCCGGTCATCGTAGAGAGTCGTGATCGCCTTCTCGGCTGAGCATCAAAAGAACCACATTATTTCGTCTTCATCATTCACCAAGAAGATGGAGAGGCGAAATCTAACTCCTGCACCTAAAGACAATGTAAGACCTATTTTTTTTTATTTTGTACATCGACAAACACCTACGACTCATGGTGCTACCCTCCTCGAATGGCACATGAAACATGACTACCCTCTCCGCTTCACCCCAACCTGCTTTAGTTATGAAATTTCGACACAGGGCACACTGCTCTGCATCTCTCGCGATCTTTACGAATTCCCGAGCTCCTCCCAACTTTCGGCCTCCTCGCCCTCGTCCTTTACAAAGCATTTGATACAGTTTGACACGAGGCAATTCTCGCTTACCTTGCCTGAACAAACTGCAGGAGCCTAATGTACAACTTTATCAAACCCTTTCTGTCAAACCGTATAGCCTCTTTAAACCTCCATGGAAGTCGCATTTATTTTTTTATCTAACCTCTAGCTGGCACCCTTCAGCGCTCAATTCTTTCTCCAACCCTTTTTACCATGGCACAAGCCCAACTGCTTCCTCTTCTTGACTCTATTGCTACCTCTCCTACTGCATCTATGCCGGTGATATTTCACTCCGGGCCTCACATGGTAGCCCAGCCCAACTCCAACTTGAACAAGCGCCTAAGCTCATAAACAATCGTGTTCCCTCCCTAGGCCTATCTTTCCTTCCAAATCGGCCCTAATGATTATAACTAAGAAGAAAGGGAGAGCCCCTGACCGTGGTCTCATCAACACCTTCATCGATAACACCCCATTCCCAATACACTCACTAAAACATGTCGGTCTTACTTATCACTACTCGGGTAGTTCGTACCCTACACTTCGAACTATACACTCACAAATCGAGCAAATGACTCATATCCTGCCCCGCATCACAAATCGACCAATTTGGTGCACACGAGCAACATTTCCTTCATATTGCATATGAGCATGTCCTGTATACGTTATAAGCTACCATACGTGCATCCCACACCTACTAAACTAACCAAACAAGAAGGCAGCTATCTCTAAGCTTTAATCGCATAGTCCTTGGCGTGCCCTACTACTCACCTACTACCAACTATAATTAGACCGGTGCATACAACACTATCGAAGACCGTATTCAGACACAGAAACAAGCCGAACTTCTGCGCCGTCAGTCATCTCACCAGGTCGTGCACTGTTGCAGACAATGACATACCCGGCCACGTCGCTTCCCCGAATCCTTACAGCTCCCACTCCTTGGACTACGTTCCATCGTCTCCGCATAGACCCCCGACCTAATAATGTGAGTTCTTTCGGGCATGCATGCATGCTAACGCCTTCTACGCTGTAAAGCCCTCACCACGAGTGTCTGATTCCTGGAAAATCAGGAATCGGCGGTGCGCTATAACGGCGCAAGTTATTTTTTTCTCTACGCAAGAAGGAACCTCAGCCATTTTACGCCACACGTGTCTCATCTCAGAA
Source organism: Haemaphysalis longicornis (assembly GCA_013339765.2). Lineage (NCBI taxonomy): Eukaryota > Metazoa > Arthropoda > Arachnida > Ixodida > Ixodidae > Haemaphysalis > Haemaphysalis longicornis. The sequence continues at coordinate 16,058 of JABSTR010001590.1, forward strand.
CAAACGCCCCTTTCCCTGCCCGCCAGACGCCGCCTCCCTCGAGCAGCACTCCATCACTCTTGCTACAGAGCATGCCGCTCTCACAACCTCCACCGAACACCCTACTTACATATTCAGACATTCGCAATCGGTCATTTCAAATTATTTATGCTGTACCGTCAACCCTTTTTCATCTGACTTACTGACTGATGCTGCCAAGAGCTATTCTTTTCGCATCGTTATCCTGGTATGGGTTTCTAGGCACGCCAACATGGACGGCAACGCAACATTAAATGCGCTCTTCCGAAATCTATCCTCGGGTCCGTCTATGCTCTGGCCAACCTCACCTTATCTTCCTTCCACTCGTCTCTGCGATCGCGCGACTCGTCATTTCACCCAACTGTCCTATCGACCTCACCCACCAGCCCTACCCTTCTCCATATCCTAGTCCACGTGTCACTCGCGCTCAAACCGTATTCCTCCGCCAGGCTAACCCACGCCCTCCCAGCCCCTCTATTTCTCACTCCTACTGGGGCTGTCACCCTCGAACTTTCCCCCTCCGTCTCCCGCGTCACCTCATGGGGCACTTGCCTGGCTCCCCCGCCCGGAACAGACGTTCGGGCCGCCCAGGCGGCTCTTTTCCTTTTTGTTAGAAGCTTTCAGATGAAATTCTGGCCTACTCTGAAGACAGCGATGCCTCATCTTCCATGTTTTAGCTGACTTGGATTTATAGGACAGTGACTAGGCAATAATGTTATCTCTCTCTCTCTCTCTCACTTCTACAACGTTACAATGGAAGGAGTTTCCTTTGTCTGTTTGCCGAGCCTTTGAAGGAAGAATTGAAAATGGAACCGTGTCAATAAGCGACAGGAAACAGACGACTTCCGCTTCGACTCCAAGAACACGTGCGCGTGCGCGAGAAACATTTAGATGCCACTGACAACGTCCGGGCGACTGTATTCGCTGCCAACGGCGATGCTGTGTCACTGCAGCGAGTCAAACAGATTCCGAGGCCTAAAGCCGTCCCGGGAGCTTGTCAACAGACATGCATTGAAGAACTGAGTTGATCTGTCGCGCTGCCAAGCGCCAGTGCAACCGCATGCACTTGTGCGGAGTTCGCTCTTCCCCCTACAGTTCGCAGTGGCGGGAAGAACGCTTCAGCAACACTTAAAGGCGCCGTGAAGACAAAATACAGGCCCGGTTCATTTAAAAGGCTGCTTTGTCACGATAACAGCGATGCCTACCTTCTTACAAACATGAAACAAATAATGGAGACATTACGGAAAACAGATAAAGCATTTGCAACTCCCGAGCCAGTATCCGGCGACACGGATCCTCGTTTATGTGATTGGTGGCCGTCAACCGCAGCCACCGCTGAGAGAGACACATGAGCGGGCGATTGTAGCGGGGCCTCTATTTCCGTTTGATCGCATCACTTGAATGCTAAAGTGCAGTAAACACTAATAAGTATGCTTTAGTGCTGGCCCGTATGTCGCCGTTTCTGCCCGTAACACGTCACTGTAAAGCGAAATTTGAAAGCTTTGCAAAACTAGCGTTTTTTTTTGGTTAAAAAACGTTGTTCTTGGCAGGAAATGAGCTCAGCAAAGTACTAAGGCTAGTTTTTTTCAAATTAAATAGTGTTATTGTATCTTCTAGAACCGTCATGCGACTTGTCTTCGCGCAGTGAAGCTCGCTGCGCGAAGTGAATAATTACAAGTGCTTGTCTTTTAGTGAATGCAGTAAATACGCTTTATGCTAATAACTACGCAGACACACAAGTGGTATTTAGTGGCTCGGTTCCCAGAGCGAGCACGTCTTGCCGAGACGCATCGGATCCCCCGTGCGGCACTCGAAGGCCCGTTGAAACGCCCAGTCGTTGGACAGCTGGCCGTTGACGTTCTTCCAGCGCGGGGTATGGTGCGTCAAGCGTCGCCCGTGAGCCCCGATTTCGCACACCGAGTGAGCGTACAAAAGGTAGAAGGCCTGCACGGCGTAAATGGGTTCGCATCAGGTGTCAATGACAACGCACAGGTGTATATACGGTGGATGCACAAGCGCCGGTGACGCGATGAATTGTGGGTAGGTCGCCATCTTGCCGTTCATCCGATCGGCGGCCTGTACAGTGAACGCGCGGCGTCTCCCTGCGATGGTGCACTTTGTGATAGTTGGCTGCTCTAGCCGCACTCAAACTAAGGTGCAAAAGTTAAAAACAGGGCTCAGTGACCCTGGTTTTTTTCAAGGTGCCTAAAGTGATTACACGCGAGTGCCAAAAAACGAAGGAGCTTGACGGAACGGCCGCAGCGCGAATGGCTCGCCCGGATTAACAGACGTGGGATAGAAGAACTACGCCGACAGGTACAGCTTGTGCTCATGACATTTTATATCTGGTAAGTGAATGCTTCACGAGGTGAAACTCATTTTTGGAGGTTCTAGAAACGTATCAAGTTGGCGTCTGCAGGCATGCCAGATAAACGAGAGCTTGTTTTCTTGCTAGTTTGCACTGCTGAAATAGGAATTCAGAAATGGTAGGAGAAACACGCACGTAGGGCTTTCGTGTGCGTGTATCGTGTTTCCGCTAGGTTTTCGAGTTGTAAACATTAACGGCGCAGTATTTGTACAGTTGAAATTCCAGATAAGTTTTCGTAAACTGACGGCAGTAGCAGATTCGCTCACCAAACAGAAAACCGAGCGCCACATAGCTGCAAAAAAACTTGGACGCCGAAGTTTAGAAAAGTTATGAACCATGTGCTTGTTTGCCCCTTGATTCCAGGCCACCCCTCGAAGCTGTTTGATGACTGCAAACCTGACTGGGTTCCTACCCTTCATTTGGGTTATGAACTCAAACAAGCAGCGCAAAGCGCTACGACCGCTGAAAAGCACGGTCGGCGCGGCAGGTACCTTGTGCCGGTAAGGCAGCTTCCTGTTTTCCCTCGAATTTACTTAGTGGTGCCAAAATAATGTTCTGCAATCTTGTGCTTTTCTAGGAGCAACTTCTGGGATTCTTGGCGACAGTCAGGTGCACAGTGAAGAAGAAGAAGATTCCCAAGCAGTTGAGGAGAACCTTAGAGTTGGTACGTAAAAAGTAGGGAACTAAAAACATTTTCCTTGGCTGTAGGCTCAGCACAAGCCACGTTTCTGTGTGCGTTAAGTTGACCTATTTTTGTCCTCTACCCTTCCTTTTCAACAGAGGCAGCCTGCCAGACTGACTTGCTGCGTAAAGTCATTGATGGACTTCAGCAGGAAATTTTGAGCACCAGGGAACCAATGAAAGAAGCCAAGGCGGCGCTGCGGTCAGCTAGTTTTACAGAAGCAGCCCTGGAAGGCGACGACAGCAGGGTGGCATTCTACACTGGAGTGCCAAGCTTTTTCATGCTGCTTGGTATCTTCAACCTGGTAAAGGACCACATCTCGCACTCGGGAAGACATTCCCTAACTCAGTTTGAAGAGATGGTTTTTTTTATGCGGATAAGGCTAGGGTGCCCAATGCAAGACCTTGCTTTCAGATTCAACGTATCTCAGTCCACGATCTCCCGCATTTGTGAAAGGTGGCTGGATGTTTTTTTTTTTTGATCAGTTGAAAACTGTGGTGCGTTGGCCGGAAAAAGAGGAGGTAGTGGAGACAATGTCCCGTTGCTTTTGTGGACAACTTTGGCATCAAAGTGCGGGTTATCTTGAATTGATTTGAGGTTTTTATAGACCGACCCAGTTGATTGATTGATTGTAGGGTTTAACGCGCCGACGCAACGCAGGCGATGAGGCGCGCCGGAGTGGAGGGCTCCGGGTTAATTTTGACCACCTGGGGATCTTTAACGTGCGCCGAAATCTTGTACACACTGGTGTTTTTGCTTTTCGCCTCCATCAGAAATGCGGCCGCCGCGGCCGGGAATCGAACCCGCGACCTCGTGCTCAGCAGCGCAACGCCTTAGCCACTGAGCCACCGCGGCAGGTCCGACCCAGTTCCTACCTGACTACAGTCGAGACGTGGTCTCATTACAAGCACCATAGCACCATGAAGTTATTCTATGTGGATATAAGTCCACTAAGAAGTATTGTCACAATCTTTTGGGGGTAGGGCGAGCGAAAAAGCAATAACTGAAGACTGTGGCATCCTTGACCTGTTGGAGTATGGGGATATCGTGCTGGCAGATAGAGGGTTCCTCATAGAAGAGAGTGTGGGCTTGTGCCGTGCAACTTTGGCTATGCCTGCCTTTACGAGGGGGAAACGACAGCTTTCCAGTCGGGACGTTGAACGCACTAGAGAGATCGCAAACGTGAGAACTCACGCTGGAAGAGTAATTCGCTTGGTGAGGAATAACTTCACCATTCTGAAGGGGAGCTTGCCGATTGAAGTGCTACGAAAAAACGAGTATGGCGAATGCCAAAGTGACAATATTGCACGTGTGTGCTTTGCACTGACTAGTCTGTGCAACTCTGTTGTGCCGTTTGACTAAAGACCATGTGTTTCACATTGCTTCTGATGTTTTAAAGCGAAGCTTGTGTGTCCTCACTGATGCCGTTATACGTTTGTAAGCAAAGAATCCATCGAAGGTGTTTGACCATGGTCGTCAAACGGATGGGTGCATGTTGGTTATTTTTGTACTGTTTACTTCATAAGCTGAATAAAGCATTGTTGGGCCAGTTGGTTTTGCATGTTGGTACGTCAAACTGCACACACAGATGGGGCAGAGAAAAAGAAGCGGGACGAGCACAGTCCTGCCGCTTTTTCTCGGTCCCGTCTGTGACGCAGTTTGATGTTGAATTCATAAGCCCTATAAAGAATTACTGTGCTATATACACACACTGAATGCAAAAAATGTTTTTGTGGCTTATGTACTTTATTATAAAAGGTGTTTGCTGAGTGCTTCTTGTGCTTAAGGACGTTTCATAGGGCTCGTGGACCATCGGTGTCGCTGTGCCTTGCAACTTTTTCTGCCTACACTGCTGCAATTAGTGGTTGCATTTTGAAGAAAAAATATCACTGACACATGTATCATTTTCAACACCAAAATTGGAGAACATATTGAGGATTTCATTTGATTCCATCTTAGTGTGAAAAAACAGTTTGCACACAACACAGCATATGTACATATTTCAATAAGAACACTGAAGAAAGGTATGGCACCAAGGACTTCAAGGACATAAGAAAGGTGTCGCATAACATCTTCAGACAATACTTAAGACAAGCTTTTGTTTCTCATCCATTTCAATGTGAACGGACACCATTTGGCAACAGTTACGAATATTTGGACGAGCCAACGTTGACTGATCGTAGCGTTTAACACGCCGACACAACGCAGGCGATGAGGCGCGCCATAGTGGAGGGCTTCGGATTAATTTTAACCACCTGGGGATCCCTAACGTGCGCCAAAATCTCGCACACAAGGGCGTTTTTGCTTTTTGCCTCCGAACTGAGGAAACCTACATCAGACTTCTAAAGGGATGCACGAGCAGGATAACCTTTCACAAGCAAAGGGATTAATTTTCAATCCGTAAGGGAGTAAGACGGATATACAATCTCTCTAAAACTAGTCTGGAGGGGGTATTTAGAAAGCTCTACGGGAGAAAACATAAGATTAAGGATAAACAGGGAATACTTGAGCCATTTAAGGTTTACGGACGACACAGTATTGCTGAGTGAGACTGCAGAACACATGCAAACAATGCTTGAGGAACTTCAATCAGAAAACCCGGCCATGGGGCTCAACATAATTATGAATAAATCTAAAGTGATGAGGAACATCATTAGGCGAATCTGTTGGGCAAGTTGGTGTATTATGATTAAAAAAATAGAGCGCGACTTGGACAACGACGGTAAAGAAGGCAGCGCTTGTCCCGTCGTCCTTCTTTACCGTCGTTGTCAAAGCCGCGCTCTATTTTTTGAATCATAATGAGGAACAAGCATGCCAAGAACGTCTTTTTCAGCTTAGAAAACAAAACGCTAGAGGTAGAAACAGAATATTATCACGAAGCCACAGACGACGCAGTTGTCTTCGAGAGAAACACGTTTATTGGAGCGAACTTGTGCTCCCCTAACAACTCAAAGCGTACAGAGGCGGTGAAGCAGCAGTCAACAAAGTGACGTACGCATGCGAGCTACGGCGAGTAGAATACCCCGGCTTCTGCTCTGCAGGCTTTTTATCTTTCGGCGCGCGTGGTTCTCGAACCGTCGATTCACATCTATAACATTGTAGATCCAAGAAGATTATTCTGGGCTGTTCACGTTAGATCGGAATGCTCTCCCTATCAGAACAGGTACCACATGCGGCACAGAAAGACAGAGTGGAACACGCGCTTCCCTTGGCACAGAGATAACACCGGCGCAGCCGGGCGGTAAAAGCAAAACACAAATAAACACAATGCATAGTTCGCGGCAATATGACTACCTCGGACAGATGGTTAATGTTGACCCCAACCATGAGGGAGAAATCCGGTGCAGAATAGGTATGGGCTGGGGAGCACTCGGCAAGCACTCCCAAATAATGAAAAGTGAGCTACCTCGGTCACTCAAAAGAAAAATGTACAGCCAGTGCATACCTGCCAGTAATGGCATACAGAGCTGAAACTTGGCGCATTACGAAACGACTAGAATGCAAACTTAGGTCAGCTCAGCGGGCCACGGAATGATTAATGTTAAGAGTAACACTCAGGGACAAGAAACGAGCTACCTGGATCAGAGAACAAACTAGAGTTGATGATATCATAGTTCAAATAAAGAAAAAGAAATGGGCTGGCCATTCGGGGAGAAGAAATGACAACTGGTGGACAGTTAGGGTGACAAAGTGGATACCAAGAGATGGGCCTAGAAGGGGAACGCCGACAACACGATGGAGGGATGAAATACGGAATTTCGGGGGTAAACAGTGGACTCGGTTAGCACAGGACAGGAGCGGTTGGAGGTCAGTGGGGGACTCCTTCGTCCTGCAGTGGACCGCAGCAGGCTGACGATGATGATAAAGACGGGCCCACGTTGCAGGAGTATCTGGGGAATTGCCAAAAGTGAACATTCGTGTTTTTTGCAGGAGCTGCAAAACCATTTTTTTGCTTTTGCTTCCTCTTTGAGGCCTACACAATAAAAGTGATACCATATGATGGGGCAGCGAGGGCCATCGCAGGCAATCATTTTCCCTTGCTCAGGTCCCTTGCACGAACAGTGTTGATCACTTTTCCCAACTTGAGTGGGTCTTGCACCCAAATTTGACCGTGCACCATCAGGTGATGCGCAGCCATTTACAGCAGGCGGCCGGTTCTCATTTGGACGCGTGAAAACGCGGCCAACAGGTTGGGGCAGAAGCACCTTGCTAAAAAAACGCTCTGCGACAGGTAGCAATGGGCAATAGGAACTGCTTATCTGCTGCGACTCTGTGCACATTGATCTCTTTGTGATTCCATAACACAAAGTCGCAAGTAGTCCACCTGCCACACAAGCAGCTGCAGTTCCACTTGATAAAAGTAGCGGTGACTTGATTTCAGCTCTAAAATGCCACCATTTTCAACAACGCAACTGTTCGTTTCATTTGCTAAGTCAGCAAGGTTTCGGTCTCTTGCCCTCCACGGGCACTTGGCCTCCACGATGCCCTTGCCACAGCAAGAACACTTTACGAGCATTTCAGGTGTTGCACCCAGGAAAACATTCTTCTGGGATATCAAAAACCCTGCATCTTGAAACTGCACGCTGTCGTGCCGCTGCAGAGCCAAACTTCTGTAGCTTGCAAGGTCGTTCCCCTCGTTCTCCCTGCCGTATTTAACCGCATCTGAATGCACCTTGTTAGTGTGTGGGTAGCAAATGCGCTTAACCAAACTCAGGGATGGTCGGTCTAGGTTTGTATGGCAAACATCGTACAGAGTTGACGCAGTGATTCGACCAGCTCTGTAGTCGTACCACTGCGTGCATCATGGACTGCTTTGCGTGTTCTAGCTTCAATGCTGCCAACAGCCTTATCATTGAGGTCGAGGCTATCATACACCTGGTCGCAGCGCTGCTAAACCTCTGCACAACTTAAGTCTTGAGCACCGGGTTCTTAGATCCGGCGCAGGTCTGCACCCCTGCAGCTCCTCACTGCTGGCAGATACACATCCTTAAAGGCCAAGTCTACGCTGGAAGCAGCCGGCCGGTGTCCTGCTTGGATCGCGCCGGCCAAGAACGTGCGCCAGTCCGCCTTCGTCGCCGCCGGAGCAGCTGGCCGCGAGGTAGCCGTCGGTGCGCTCACTGCTGCCGATCCAGAGTCAAGCCGCCGCTTCTTCATTGTGGCCGACGAGAAGTCCATTTCGGCGATCGTACGCACAGGAAGTTTCCGAAGGTGTGGGGGAAGCCACAGATTCGCGCCGTCCGTGCATGAACGATCCTTTCGCGCACGCGCGACGCATTCCAGATAAAACAAAAGTGCAGCTACGTGCGAGAACGCCTCTCCGATCCTGGCCATGCGCGAGCAGTGCACCGCGATAACCTCTACATCACTTTTCACTAGTGTCCAAGCTTGCATAGGGGGCACGCTCAGGTTCTGGGAGTGGTTCACCTGCACACGAAAATGTAATTACAATCAGCATGCGCCCAAGCAACTGATCTGCACATTACACGCGTGATACGAGAGAGTTTGTTTACCTTTGGGGCGATGATCACGGTGTCGGCCGAGACTTGCTTCAGCCACGGTTCACGAACCCACCCACTGGTTAGAAAGTTGTGGCCTCTTAGAGACTTCCGACACTTCAACTGTTTCAAGGTCACAAAACTAGTTCTGAGAACAAGGGAGTCGACTATGTCCACATGGTCGACGTGCGGCCACAGTGGCCACGGCTCCACGCTCGTAGCGCAGTCAGCCTCGCCAAGCACGAACGGGTCGACGCCACACAACGCAATTTTCTGCTCATATCGTGCCCTGTCGATTTCGTTCAGGGCTGCCGCGTATCCTCCTGGTTCCGACGCCACGAAGAAATCCTGCCACTGCTCCAAAAGCGCGATATCCAGCTACGTGTTACACCACTTGGGCCGGCCTTCGTCTCTCTTCGATGAACGGCAAGATGGCAACCTACCCACAATACATCGCGTCACCGGCGCTTGTGCATACACCGTATATTCGCCACAGTTTCGTAGTCATCTGTCGGAACTCTGTACCTGAAACTATGGTAAGAATATGGTTCCCTATATTCAAGAAAATGCTTCAGACTAATGTTCGCACAGTTCTTTGAAGATGGCAACTAGCCCTAGAGATTACCAGTGCTTCTAATGCTGTTCCCCTCGAAGAGTGGCGAGTCAGTAGGTAAGCAAGGAACCGTAACTCCAATACAGACCCTCGAAATTGCCCACCTGGTCCCACTCTCTAGAAGTCCTGGTGGCGTCATACGTCGGCTGGGCCACATGGTCCTTGCCGACGAGGCGTTCCACGTATGTGCGGAAGACGTCTCTGGCGGGCCCTAAGGCAGCGCTTTCGACCAGCTGTTCTTGCTCCGGACCCCAGCCCAACCTGGTCGGCTTTGTTCGTCGTGCGCTCTGCGCTCTCAAGCACGCCCGTAAGCCATCAAGCTTGGTGAGCGCCACGGGAGACCACTGCACGGCCGCACGGACGCTCCGGTCCGTCGGCGACGGCAGCAAGACCCGAAGCATGCACCGGGAAAGCCGTGGGACGAGGCGAGCGGCCTGCAGGGCCGGCCATAGCGGACTCTGTGGCTCACGCAGTTCAACCACCGATAGCCGCAAGAACAGCACCTGCATTGGTCAGGAGAGGTGTTACACCATGACATTTCATGGGCTGCCACGCTTTTGGTGCATTTGGTGAATGGCTTGTACTCCATGCATTGTAATTTGGTTTGCGTTACTGCTACATTATTGACAATTTGAAGGAACCACACGATTGCGACGCTTCTCTGTATTTCATTACAACGCCTGAAAACAGAGAAATACATATTGTGAGCATCAGAGCTGTTTTCGAGATATTCATCTATAAAAACAGCATTGCCACTATCGGCATATGCATTGTGGGCACAAAGGGGTAAACCCCTGATTCCTCATAACCGTGCCGTCATCGCCATCATCTTCCGTGGATTTATTATCGTAATTGCGTGCTCTGTCTTTTTGGAATTTTCAGGGGAAGCGGCCTAACAGACTCGGTCTCCTGAAACAACCCGTCTTTCTCACTATTATAGAGAAAAACGTTTCCAAACTTCGACTGGTTCCAAACTTCGACTGGTTGTAAAGGTGCATACATGACAACGCTGCTTCAAGGACGCATGAAGACAAAATGCGAGTTTGATGCATTCAAGGAAGAATAGAATAGAATAGAACACCACTCGTTAGAATACCACTTACACCAGCTTTAACAGAAACTTTACTCAAATAAGCTGTATATAATGAGGGAAACAGAACAGCCATGCGACACACTAGCTACTTTTCGGCACTGAATTACATGTGCAACCGCACCGCACCGCACCGAATTCCACGAACTTGTATTTTGTTTTTCATGGCCCTTTTAAGGTCACATTTAGCACATTATCGAGCTTCAAAATGCTCTTTCAATTTAAAATACGCATTGAAATCATTGTTCGAGGAGGCCGCGATACCTTATTTATGTAGTATGATATTACAAAAAATAGCGACAATTAACTGCATATCTTCGGCAGAGGCCTTCGTACGGAGTGGGTGCAACCAGGATGACGATGAATATGACGACGACAACAATTATGATGATGATGTATACGCTGCCTCCGTAAGTTAAGGAAACTTGTATGCCAGAAAAAGGAGGGCACTAAACCGCTTTCAAGGGGCCCACGCAATAAGTGGATTTCTTGGTTCCGATAAAATGATACTCCTCGTAGAATGCACCATAGGCACGAAGAACGTGCGTTCTTTTGCTTCGTCTACACGAATCATCGACCCGACAAAAAGAAAAGGAGAAACTAGTAAAACCATACAGACAATCATTCATCAATTTCCGCGAACCACAGACGATATGCTTCGTGCTCCCTAATCCCGCTACATACCCAGTTCACCCCCTTTCCACCCGCCTCCGTACAATGGCTCCCCCAACGCTCACCTTGATCCCCCAATCACCGAGGCAGAGGTTAGCGTAGCCCTTGCAAAAATCCGGAAGAACACATCACCAGGAATGGACCAAATCCCCAACAGAGCTCTGTCAAATCTTGACCATAACTCAATCTGTGCACTCATACGATACATGAACCATTGTTGGGAGAGAGGCACCATACCCTCAACATGGAAAGAAGCCGAAGTCAGGCTTATCCCAAAGCCGGGCAAAGATCCAAGCATAGAAAATCTTCGACCGATTTCTCTTACTTCGTGTAGTGGAAAGCTCATGGAGCATGTTGCTCTTAACAAACTACAGGGCTACCTTGAAGAATCCCAACGCATGTCACACACAACGTTTGGTTTCCGGCGACATCATTCAACTCAAGACATTCTCCTGCAAATTAAAGATGTTCTGAGCAAAGCCAACAAGCTCACACCGAAGGCTATTTTAGCCCTCGACCTAAAGGGGGCGTTCGATAACGTCGAGCATGAAATCATCCTCCAAAACCTTAACTTCGGCTGCGGGGAACGAATGTACGCATACATTCGAGAATTCCTAACGGCTTGTGAGGCGGTCATCAAAGTTGCGGACGTGAGCTCCCAACCCATCACGATTGGATGCAAGGGCAGTCCGCAGGGGGCGGTTCTTTCCCCGCTTCTCTTCAATATTGCCCTCATCCACCTTCCAAGGCAACCGGATCAAATTACAGGGCTGCACCATGGAATATGCTGACGACACCACGATCTAGATAGAAGAAGGCTCAGAAGGCGAAATGCAAGACAAATTACAACAGGCTGAAAACGTTGTCGAAACCTATGTAGCAAACTGTGGCCTCAATTGCACCCCTCAGAAGTCAGAACACCTACTGGTGCAGAAGAAACCTCGACTTAAGAACGACACTAAGACAACCATAGAAATAGAATTAGATGGGGTCCTCATCAAACCCTCAGCCTCCATCAAAATACTGGGCATGATTCTTCAAGAAGACTGTTCCAAATCTCAGGTGATTTGCAAACTCGACTCTTCGATCAGTCAAATCACCCGCATGCTACGCCGTATCACAAACAAGCAGCACGGAATGAAAGAACAAGACACGATTCCCCTCTTACAAGCTTTCGTTGCATCAAGAATATTCTACATCGCTCCCTATGCCATACTCAAAACTTCTGGATGCGTTAATCAGGAAGGTCAATAAATAAGCCCTTGGACTATCGATAAGCACATCGACCGAGAAGCTGCTTGTGCTTGGACTGCACAACATCATAGACGACCTCATAGAAGCCCACCTGACCGCTCAACAGCAACGACTCGCCACCACTCCAACTAGCCGTCACCTTTTGCGCCGTCTCGGATATGCGGTAGGGAATTCGGGGCCTGCCATGTAAGATATTCCCGAAGAACTAAGAGAAAACATAATAGTTTTCCCCCTACCTTGAAATATGCACCCTCAGCACCATGAGGCACGAAGAACGGCGAGAGCCGAAACCCTACAGAGGAAATATGGGAAAAAAGCAGGGTGGTGTACACAGACGCGGGAGACTACGCCCGAGAGCATGCTATGACGGCAGTGATAACGGACACGGCGCGAACCCTCACGAGCCTGACACTTAGACGCACCAATACAAGGCAAGCGGAAGAAACAGCCATTGCGCTTGCCATCACTCAAACTGAAGCCATGACTGCCGCCTCAGAACCACAAGGAGCATGCAGGAATTATATCAGTAGACGAATTTCTAAAACCGCCCTTCAAATACTCCAGCAAAACCCTCCTATGAAAAATGTGACTATCGTCAGGACACCTGCCCACTCAAGTCTTCGTGGGAACCTCGTCGCTCACACGATTGCCCGAGAATTAGCCGGCCGGGCTCCACAAGAATATCAGCAGAGGGTTAACCAGCCGTTAGTCACGTACAGAGATATCACTCAACGTTATAAGATTTCCCGACAGATATATCCGCCAGGCCATAAAGCCCTGGCACAAAAGAGAAAGAAACCTCACTTAGGCAGCTACAGACAAATACTTTTCCGCACCCTACCAGGCTCCACGCTATATTCCCTACAATGTATACATACACTTGCCCTCACTGTAGAGAGCTCTCAACATTATATCACATGGTGTGGGCTTGCTAACATAATACGATATAGACACGATACGAAATACAACTTTAGAGCAGTGGGAGCGAGAGCTGGCCAGCTCAGATCCTGATCGTCAGCTTTGGCTCATCGAGAGGGCGAAGGCGGCAGCAAGCTCTTCTGGGGTCCTGGACTGAGGACTCTACTTACAGCACTCTTATTTAATATCAATAAAAGTTTTCCTCCTCCCCCCCGGTCACTGAACTAGCAGTTGTGCGTGTGCGCGTGTGCACGAATAAAACATGTACTAGTGCATTTCAATGTCTTCCTTGTGAGTTGTGTGCTCCAAGTGTTTGAATGAAAGTTCTTGAGTTGTTCAGCGTGCAAGGAACGTTATCATAATGGTACAAACTGCTCGAGTGTTGGATTTGCCAAACTTGTCGGTCTAACACAGGCGATCCATCAACTCCAGATGAGGCATCTTTGTACGCAGCTATCGAGCGTCATTGCTAAGTTGGATCAACTGACGGCCACTCGCGACATTGGCGGAGGAAATGGAAGTGATGATAGCCTTCAAGGCGACAAGTGAAAAGCTTGTGGAATCCGTAAGCTTTCTGTAGGAGAAGTACGACAACGTCCTTGAATAAGTAACCACCAAGAAGGCAGAATTGACTCAGCTAAATGCAGTAGTTGCGTCCCTTTCTTTGACCGTACCGCAGCAAAACGACACGATTGATAAGCTGAGCACAGAAATCAATGACTTAGAGCAATATACAATACACAATACACAAGGCGAGCCAACTCGAAATACATGGTTTTCCGGCAACTCAGGGTGACAACCTAGTTGCCTTTATGACTGACCATACCGTCAAACTCAACATTGCCGACTTCCAGCAAACCGATATACCAACAGTACATCGCTTACCAGCGAGCCAGAATGCCATGCCTTCCATTATTGTCCAGATGAAAACTGCAGCTAGTAAGCAATTTGCATGAACACCCGCATGAGTAAGCAAGGCTAAAACAGGGGCTAGTTGGTTATACATATTCTTGAACCGCGCTGTATTAAACCTTCAACAGACACGGGCAGAGCACACAAGGAGTGGACGAAGCGCGAACTATCAACTGGTTTATTTTGCACAACACACACAAATGTACATCAAAAGACACTGGTGCGAATCAAGGTTATAAATTGATAACGAGGAAAATGCCAACCCGTCAAAAACAGCCCTCTCGTCTCAGCGCCTCTGGGCATGTGTCAGCAATTCTACCTCGCTATCTGTGAGGGTGACTGTCGGCATGCTTTTGCAAGCGTCTGTTTTCATGATAGCGAAGGCTTCTAGAATCTCTCTTTCTATCTTCTCTCTTCGGCCGATGACACTTGTCTTGGTGAAATTTAGAACGCTGTGACATTGGCGGCAATGATGAGAATGATCGGCAAGTCTCCCTTTGGGAGTGATCTGCTGGCAGTTGTTCCTATGCTCTCTGAGCCCTGTATTGACGCAGCGGCCCGACTGTCCAACGTAGCACTTTCCGCATGGTAATGGTAGATAATAAACAATATCTTTTTTGCATTCTACAAACTTGTGCTCGTGCTTAGTGGAGCAGGCGCCTCGGGATTTCTGCGCATTGTTGACCTTTTTTGCAAAGACCTATCAATTGATAGGTCTTTGCAAAGGACACCTTTGTAACCTAAAGGTGTGCTTGTCCAATCTGCAGTGGTAGAATCGAAAGTCGCTTACCATTACTTTGTTCGTTGTTCATTGACTATTCCACGGAATGCGCAGGGTCAGTCAAATCACAGCAAACAAATTTCGATCACTGACTACTAAATGTTTGATAATTTAATTGCGCAGTACGACAGGAATACATTTCCTGTCAATAGGGCACCAGTTGAAATCTATGGTAATCTTGTTACGCAGCTTGATCTCTTTAGGGGACAGCTACGCGCAAAGTTACAATTAAACAAAGGAACTCGGAAAATAAATGGATGACCTCGGAAATTTTGGCAGCAATAAAGGAGAAAGATATTATCTGGGTGCAGTGAAGACGAGCACCTTCGAGTGCCTTTTTGCGTTTTCAAGTTTTAAGAATCTCGAAACAGAGTTAATGCCATGATTCGTTCGGCTAAGCAGGTTCGTTTACGGCAAAAATTTGACGACGCACGCTCAGACATTAGACAAACCTGGCGTTTGATTAATGACTTAAGAAAAGGTGGCAATCGCAGCGGCAGGAGTAGTCTTCCTACAGGAGTAATGTTTCCAGTAATGATGAAAGCATTGCTAATGAATGCAATAGCCCTTTTTTACGGATGCCGGGTAGTTTGGCTTCCAGTACACAAATGTGCACTCTGCATTCTAGCATTTTGGAGTCAACCTTTCTTCCATTGTGGGATGAAAACGATTTAAGAATGATAATTTATAGCCTTAAAGGGGCCATGAAGACAAAATACAAGTTTTTTTTATTCGAAAAGTTTCGTGTTTTATAGAGCTCCTAGCGCTTGTCCGGAAGCAAACGATGCCGTATTCACTGAGAAATTAATCAATTTAGGTTAAAATTTTGATTATCCCGCCAAATCGTGCGTTTTCTGGACATCAGCAATGAAGACGTAAGCGGCACTGCGTGATTCGGTTGGAGTGCTGATTGCCGTCAGTCTTCCCAGATGCGCTACCATACTCATGCACTGACTGTTGTCTGCCGTTGCTTGTTTGTTGACCGTAATTGCACCTGGCTTGTTTTTGTTACTGCAGAAAGTAAATGGAATATACTCGACAAACAAGGTCACGTAAGACAACCCCGCATACGCCAATCGGCCAGTGGGTGTAATACCCGTGCTACACGAGCGTTTCTAAGGCCTTCGAGTCGAATGTACGCATTTGACTCAAATCACACCTTTCAGCTGCTACACGACGTTTTAAGTGCGAATGCACTTTATAAGCGACCCTGAATTCCGGTGACCGCCGTCCGTCCACATAGCAACAGCTGCGGGTGCGCGCGCTCCTCGTCTTCCTTGGCAACGGGGGGAGATGGGCGCACGCTGCCTGGTCGCTGACATGGCACATACCCACGTGGGGGATTGGCCAGGAATCTTCTCGTCTCCTTGGCAACGGGGGGGGGAGATGGGCGCGCGCTGCCTGGCCCCGCTGACATGGCACATACCCACGTGGGGGATTGGCCAGGAATCGGGCGTGAGAAGGGCTAATGCACACGCTTAATTAAAGGAGTACTGACACGAAATTTCAAAGCTGAGATCCGCTCTAGCAATCAGGTACAACGAAAACACAAATAGGTGTCTGTGAATAAATGCATCTTTCTTTCTTTGTAGTTGTGTGTGTGTGTGATCTATCTTTCGCGAACATTACCGAACCGCGCAAATTCAACTCCTGCATTCGCACTTTCACATTCTTCCCCCGGGGAAATGCGGGGATTTTTCAAAGGCATTTAGTTAAAATGGCATTTGAGTCAAAGGAGCACGACAAATGACATTTGAGAGTCTCAAAGGCCTTTGAAACACGTACGGTCGTATCCTCGGGCTCAGTTTCTGAAAGCCGTAATAACAAAAACAATTATTTACGAGTAAAACTTTGTGTTTCAAGTTCAACATATTCATAATTTTTCAGTTGTTCTTTGTTTTCGTTCTCTGTCACCCGCTCTACGATTACGAGGTAACTTGGTACTCTCAACACCGGCGGACCAGCGGCGGTGCGAAAAAAGGCGAAAAGAAACTGGCAGCCTTGTGCATGTTTTGTGCGCGCTTGTATATAGCTATAAATTTGATCTTTATCAGTTGCTTTTTTGCCATTTTAACCCTAAAATTACATTTTCACCAAGAACGAAACATGGCAGCAGTGGCGACACCAAAACGTGGCGGGGAACGCGGAAATTTTCAACTGCCTTTGAGAATGGTCGTGTAGGTGACAGGACTCTTTCCAGTTGGAACGACATTTGAAATTTCGAAGGTCATTCGACTGAAATGTCCTTCCAAATGCTCGTGTAGCACAGGTATAAGACAACTCGAAAGCGGCGGACTGCTGTGCAGTTAAAACAAGCATATTACGCGCAGTACCAACAACAGTGCGCATCGGTACTTGTACGTTCACGGGAGTTTACGTAACTTCCACTATTTACCCCTTCATTCTTGCTGCTGCAAAAAGAATGTGCCCTAAATTTAAGCACAAATAGTTCGCTCGGCAAGCTTATAAGCTCTGCCTATTTTGCGTTTGCTTTCGCCGGCCTCCGCCAATCGCAGAGCTCGCTGGTATGATATCATTGGTTATGTGGCGGGAAATGAGCTAGTGGTCGCATGGCCATTCCATTTTTTCATAATTATTACATAGCTTCTTTGAGCGAAGCGTGTGTTAAAAGTGGTGTCAGTATGATTCTAACGAGGCAATCTTTTGAATGAACCAAACTTGTGTTTTGTCTTCACGGCTCCTTTAAAGCCAATAAATCACCTGGTGTAGACAATATTACGATTAATGAATAACAAAGGAATTTTCAATCCTTAAAAACATTCTCTTGCATCTCTTGAACAACATCTTTGCGACGGGTGACATACCTGTGCAATTGAAAGCATAGACTCTCTTTCCACTCTATATATAGAGAGAGAGAGACAGAGAGCTACAACTTTCGCTGAGCCCATTTCTCTTTCCACTCTATAAATCCGGTCTCCGTCTTAACAAAAAACAATTACCGGTGTATTTCAATCTTATCTGGGATAGCCCAGATACTAGAAAAACACCTATTAATAACTATGTGATCTTTCCTAGACAAACATGGTATTTTATCGCCTACACAGTATGGTTTTCTGGAAGGCAGGGGAACGCAGACGGTAATGGAAGAATTTTTGATCTTCTTAAACTCCCTCTTCCAAAAGTAATATTGCGACTTGCGGGCTCTTTTCTTGACGTCAGCAAGGCTTTTGACAGTGTTTGTCATTTCCTGTTGTAAGAGAAACTTTGCTTACTGGCTTCCATGATGTCTTCCTTTTCTGGCTTAATAAAAAATTTCTTCGGGGCCGATACCAATTAGCTAAAATAGGTGAACGTCAAAGTGTTGCTTCATTAATAAGAGCTAGAGTTCCTCAAGGTTCTTTTCTGAGCCCATTACTGTTTGATATTTACGTGAACGATGTTGTCAACACTGTAGAAGTTTCTTTGTTTCAGTACGCTGATGATACCGTTCTTATAGCTTCCGAAAACGAGTGTAAGGCTGCGGTGGTGTTGTTACAAAAGGCAGAAATAAATATAATGGATTGGTTTAAAGACAACTAAATTAACGTCAACGCTGCTAAGTCAACTAATTTGCTTTCATAATCCTTTAAAAAAGTGAATATTGACTATTCGTTCTTGCTACATACATCTGATTGTACCCGTTGCGCATGCAAACTTATCAAATACGTGCCGGCTGTAAAGTATCTCGACCTACCTATCGATAATGACCTCTCCTTGAATTCCCACCTTTCGCAAGTGTGCAAAAAACTTAGGGCTGTATTGTCTCTCCTTTATAACATTAAATACTACATGCCTATATCAGTACGGAGAGCTGTCACGCATGCCTTAGCTCATAGCAATTTACACTACGGTATAACAGTGTACGGTCAATGTTCACTTCGTTGGAAAAATAGAAATGACGGTATTCGGCGATTTATTTTAAAGAGTGTAGCGTACGATATACTGTGCTATGAAAATAAGGTCGACGTCTTTAAAGTACTATCTTTACCGAACTTCGATCAATTATTATTGGAAAATGTCACAAGAAAACATTTCTGGACAAGCACGTTCAAGCAGCCATATATACCAGTTCGTTGTGTACGACCGAAATACTAGTACTGCATTCCTCGCTGTTCAACTAGGTAAGGTAGAAGAATGCGT